>PYHW01010642.1:13902-27077 GCA_013186435.1 Turdus rufiventris | reverse complement strand
CAGAGCCGGGCTGCCCCGCACCGCCGAGCAGGAGCGGCCGGAGGTGAGCCGGGACGGGCCGGGCCGGGGTCCCGCCGTCGCAGGAGAGGCGCTGGGCAGGAGCCAGGGACCGGGCCGGGGCAGGGCGGCGGCGGGGCGGGAGCGGCCGCGGGGATCGCAGGCACACGGCAAACACACACACAAAGACACGCAGCCCCATGGCACAGGCGTGCACCCGCTCACAAAGACACAGAACCCAGCACGGCACACGTGGGACCCCCACAGACCCCTCGAATCAGGGCCGGCCCGGCTGTCCGCAGCCTGAGTGTGCCAGGCTGGAAGCTCCCCAGGGCAGAGCACCCCCAGGGAACAGCCTTTCCTTGTGTCTGATCGGGGTCTTGGGCGTTTTTCAGCTGGGGTCCGTGCCCCCATGTCCTCAGCCGTGGCCCACAAACGCTGATAGAAGGGGCTCTGGGAAGGATTCTGGATGTTGCTCAGTAGTGGGGAGCTCCTAGCTCCCAAATGTGCCTTGGGAGTGGTGTCTGTGGTTTGTTTTCTGCATATTTCTGTGTGTGGAGTTCTAGCGGTTGGAAATCCTTTTGCAATTGAACAATCCACAAAGGCTGTCCTGCCTCTGTCCTTCAAGGCTGTGTCCTCCTTGATTTGCTGAGTTGCCTGCCACAAATGGGGCAATGACAACTTTTATAATTTTTTTTTTTCTTTTAATAAACCCAAAACAAACCTAGGAGCCAGAAAACAAACACACAGGAGTGCTGGCCCGAGCTGGGATGGGGCCTGGGCTTTGAAATGAGTGCATGTTCCCCCAGTTTTGCCAGCCCAGTTTCCAGTGCAGCTTGCCTGCACTGAGGACCCTGGATTTCTGGGGTGGGAGTGACACAGCTCTTAACTCTGTCAGTCCCAAACTGTTCTGGTCCGTAACTCCTTCTTCTTCATCCTCTTCCTCTAACAAAGGATGGTGCTCATCACACTGAAGCTTCAGACACCCTCAGCTAGGGAGCAGCCTGGCCAAGGAAGACAGCGAGGGTTTGCGGTCTGACCTGCACAGCTGGTACGGTATCTTGCACCCCACCTCTGGTGAACCTGCTGGAGCTGGTGGGGGTGGGTGGTCCTGCATGGAGACAGGGAGTAGGGAATGGGGCAGACATGTGAGTTCCGGAGCCCCTGGGTCTGAAACACTCTTCTTATCCTGCCTTCTAATAGAGAGCAAAATGAGTGCCTCACAGGCAGAAGCAAATTTCTTTGATGTGCCCCATTAAAAATCAGCAAAGTAGGTCACTTGTGGAATAAGAAATGAAATAGCAGTGTTGGCATTCCAGGGAAGGCAGGTGTCTGGGTGGTGAGGCTCTGGTAGTGACCTCCTCTTTGCAGCAGCGAGGAACCAGCCTGCCTTTTGTAGGGTACTGCTGGGTTAGACACTGACCTGTATCAGTGCCTGCTGGAGTCGAGGCTGCTTTTCCCTGGGAGCAGGATCAGGCCTCTTCTGGTGGGGTCAGTGACATGATCCGCACACCAAGACAACCTCTTCCCCCTCTGTTCCTCTGCTCCTAGGTGGGGCGATGAAGCTGAATGAGCGCAGCGTGGCACACTACGCCACCTGCGACTCGCCTGCCGACCACACCGGCTTTCTGCGCAAGCGGGTGGAGCGGCACCACCACCATGCCCACCACCATGGCACCTCCTACCAGCGCCGCTGGTTCGTCCTCAAGGGCAACCTCCTCTTCTACTTTGAGGAGCGGGAGAGCCGGGAGCCTGTGGGGCTGGTGGTCCTGGAGGGCTGCACCGTGGAGCTGTGCGAGGCTGCTGAGGAGTTCGCCTTTGCCATCCGCTTTGATGACGCTGGTGCCAGGGCTTATGTTCTGGTGGCCGATGGGCAGGCTGCCATGGAGGCCTGGGTGAAGGCACTCTCACGGGCCAGCTTCGACTACATGCGGCTGGTGGTAAGGGAGCTGGAGAAGCAGCTGGAGGAGGCTTGCAAGAGCTTGGCTGCTTGCCGTAAGTCTCCACAGAGGTCCTCCTCTGGCAGGAAGAGGCATCTCTCCAACCCTGCCTTGCAGCCTCTCCAGGAGAAGCCCACCACCCTGGAGAATGGCTACTCCACATGGAGTAGTGGTGGTTGTGTCGCCAGTGGGGCCACCTGTGCTGACCATGATGGGGGGCAAACAAAGCCGCCGCCCCTGCCTCCACGCCGGCGCTCGGCCACTGGCAGTGCCACAGGATCCCCAGCACCTGGCCTCTCACCTGCCATGCTGGAGAGCCCAGTGTCACCAGAAACGATCTGCTTCTCCAAGCTGCACAACTGGTATGGGCAGGAGATCGCAGTGCTGAGGCGGGAGTGGCAGGAGAGGCAGAAGAGGGGACACCCGTGACTGGGGGCACAGGACACAAGACACTGGCCAGCTGTGCCCAGCAGCCTGTCCTGCATGCAGGAAGAGTGAAGTGAGGGACGCTGCTTGCCCCTGCCCTCAGGAGTGGCTGAATGTGCTGTGTATGTATGCTTCACTTTGGAGGGACTCAAATCTCTTCTAAACTTCACATTTAATTTCCATGAAGCTTTATACAGCTGGAGAGTGTGTAATGCCAGAGGAGCCACCTTTATTTAAACTCTCTCTGCTGGAAATAGGAGCTGCCCAAATCAGCACATATGCAATGAACCTCAGCCAACAGGCTTGGCCACTTGCTGTCCTGACATGGTGGATGCTCCGGGTGTTTCATCCCCTACCCCTCCTTCGCCACATTTTTTTTGGTTTTGTTTCTCAGTGTGGAAGTTTGCTTTTGGTCGGTGTTTATTACTGTCTGTGGTACTGTACCAAAGTCCTTCTGCCTTTGTTCTTCTGCAGCAGATAAGGCTGGGCTCTTATGAAGTGCCTCTGACAGGTCACTGGCCCTGGCACATGGCTCCAGCCTTGTGCCTCTCTCACTACAGGACATGTAAGCCACTGCAGCTGTTGCTGGCCCAGCAGCTGGGGCTTTTGCATTGTTTCTTTACTTTCCTCTGCACTAATCTTTCTTTCAGCTAAATCCTTCAGGATGTGGATATCATGGTCTTGCAACTATCTCTTTGTGTGCTCATACTCAGCAGCAAGTCTGAAATGGAGACAGAGAACTTGGCTTGAAGCCACAGCGAGGATACCAGGAGCTCCCCAGAGCTGATCTGGACTCTGTCGAGTGGTAACCAAACCTGCTAATATCTCTGGCTCAAGGTTTCCCTGTTCCTGAACAGGGATGCTAAAGCCTCTTTGCCTGGGGAGGAGTAAATTTCTCAGCCTTTGCTTAGACCACAGCCCCTGCAAAGTGCCATACAGGGCTCAACCAGCTCCTCGGGCTGCTTGCCCAAGAGGGTGTGCAGAGCCACACTCCTGCAGGGCCTCTCAGTGTTGTGGCTTTGCCCAGCTCCTGGCAGTGCTGCACAGTTGGAGGAGGGGCTTTGAAGGAGTGGGGAGGGAGAGAGGGCTGGTCTCAGGAGGAGAAGTGAAGGTGTGGGAGTGAGTTAAGGGTGTTGGCAGTGTCTGGGCTTGCCTCTCTAGCACCAAAGCCATATCATTGCCTTCTATCAAGCTTTCATCTGCCTGCTGGCACTTCTCTCTGATTTAATGTCAGCATTGCTTGGCTGATCTCCGCAGCACATCCCATCCTCCCAGCGGGCTGGGAAGGCTGCAGGGATGGCACACCTGTCACCTCACTATGGAAAGAGACTTGTCCATCAGTAGGTCAGAAACCTTGGCCACAAGGCACACGGTACCAGTAGGTGGGTGCCAAGTCCAGGGACTAGAACACTCTTGGGATGCTTTTTAAAAATCTCCCTTACCTAGTTGCATGCTTCCTATCTAAAAACATTAAACCTATTTTTATTATCCTGTTTTGTTAAAGAGCTTTTCTAGGAAAGTAAAAGCCCATTCCAGGTCGTGACAGGCTGGAACCTTTCTGGACTTAAACACACTTGGCTTCCTACTTTGCAATGGCCTGTAGAGATAGCCAATGCAGAAATCAAATTTCTGTTAACTCTTGGTGCCTTTTAAAATATGTCTCTGGTAGTTTAAGATGATGAGCTTCCAGCTTCCTGCCTAATTATGGCTCGATGGTATATTAGAGGAGATCAGATCTTAAATTAGATCTTACAAATGACTTCGGGCAGTGAGAATGTAACCTTCACTTGCGAGTAATGTAATCCAGTCCTCTCAGTTTGTGGTTGTGTTACTTCACAGTAAGGGTCTTCAGTTTTGTGAGGATTATTTTTGTTCTGCTTTCGTGAAAACAGTTCAGAAAAATCAGGAGCAGGTGGCCATGGAGCAAGGCCCTGGCTTCATCAGCAGCTCAGCTGATTGGATGTAGGGGCCATTTCTGTCTCCCTGCCCTGCTGCTTGAAGAGTTCAGTATTGCAGCATTCCTGGCTGTAAATGTGTCCCCTTTCCCATGCCAGGGCAGCAGCATCAGGAGATTGCACTACCTGGTACCTCCTTGCTCTGAGCATGTGTTTTGGGACCAATGTCAAATTTATCAAGCATTTTCCTGTGGTTATTTTTTTTTAATGTAGTACAGAGAGAATATTCCTGATTCTCAGATTAACAGAAGGCATATTGACAGTAAAGACTCAACTTCCAAATCAAATCAAAATGTAGTGGCAGTTCCTACGTGAGGCCCAAGAATTGAGAGTGACTTGAAGGGAAAATTAATTAACAAAGCCAGTTCTGTCAGAACTGAAACTGAGACAGTATTATTCATTTAAGGGCAGTTTCACTTTTAAGAAGCTTAGTTTGTTTTAGTAAGCCCGGATTGTGCTCATAACACTATTAAAGAGCTTATATTTAATGCTTTAATCTGTCCCATTCAAACAGCACAATTTCCACGCTACCTACTTTTGCGTTAGCACATATCCCAACTAAATCCCCAATCCTGCAAGTGAGGCACTGCGCTCTGCTTTCCATCTGATCGCGTTTGGAATATTTTTTTCTGCAATTTTAGTTTTATTCTGCAGTGCTGACAAGAAAATGGCTGAATCCTGATCCACGTTTATGCTCAGTCCAGCCATCCTTGCCTGGGCCTTTGCTAGGTCTCCAAAGCACTGCATGACTTTGGATGCGCTTGATCAGGGTTTACTCACCATCCCACTCCTGTAGCAGGATCGGCTCTTTTCTGAGTGCAAAGGGCCATAATGGGAGCCATGCCCAAATTTGTATGGGAGTACAGGTTTTTTAATGACCACTGCCACTTGCTTCATTAGGCAGCAAGCAGCAGAGTGCTGCAGTGCCTCCTCAGAGATCGAGGCTATTGAGCCAGCCCAGCTGAATTGGTTGTGCTGGCACTGCCTTTGAAGCAGCCCCCAGGTAGGAGAATGGGATTTCAGCTTCCTGAGGCTGAACATTCAGCTGGCTAATGGAGCAGTCTTTCTGCAGGCAGAGATTGTTACAGGAAAGTCAGAGAGTTTTCACTGCACAGGGTCCCTGGCCGCAAAATAAGACTGATTGCCACCCAGGCTTTTTGTCCAGTTGGTCAGGTTTGGACTATTTCACCTCCTGCCTCCACTTCCCCTTTTTATTTTTAGAAATATAGAATATCTATCTAAACAGGTTCCATGGCAAAGGAGGAGCTGAACACTGAAATTGAATGGGTACTTTTCTTAAAGGACTCAAGTAAGATCCTTTTCTAAGAGTTTTCTTTAGTGAACAAGCAATGAGAGAAAAGTGCTAAAATTTAAAAGAAATTGAAAGAGGAAGGGCAATTCTGACATGGCCTTTGTGAGCTGTGCTGAGAAGGGCTCTTAATCCTGCTAAAACAGTTGATTAAATCCTTACATTTTTCTGAGGCTGGCATTTCAGATTTGAGCCCGTGATATATAATTTCTGCACATATATATATTTTTTCAAACGGTGCTGTTTTCCACTGAGTCCTGGTGAAGAGCAACCTGAAGGTTTTACCTGTAGCCACTCTTAGCTATGTGGTGGACAATCATGAAAAAGATCAGAGATTTTGTGTTACAGCAGCTGCTGCACTGACAGTGCCTGGGGGAGCCACCCCTCAATGTTACCTCTCTCGGCCGCCTTTGCAGAGAACCTGAAAAAAAAAACAACAAAAAAACCACTGAAATAAATGCACGGGGGCATCTTTCAACAGCAGCACAAAAATTGTGTTCTCTCCTCACAATTACCTGGAAAACACTACGAGTGACTCCTGCCTTTCCAAGTGCTTCTGTTTTAGGTAGGACGTATTCCTGTTTTTAGGAGGCGGTTTTGCATGCGCCTTTGTTTTACACGCGGAACTCGTATTGTACATTGCATTGTTCAGAGTTTGTTTTACACGCGGAACTCGTATTATACATTGCATTGTTCAGAGTTTGTTTTACACGCGGAACTTGTATTACGCATCGCATTACGTTGTTTAGAGTTTGTACTTTATGCAGTGAAGCCGAATAAACCGGTTTGATTTGTAGCCCATGCGCTGCCAGTGGAGCTGTGAAGCCCCCCGGGCGTGTCCGCAGGGCCTTGGCCATTCCCGCCCGGCCCGGTTTTCCCTTATCGGGAGGCGGCCCGGGCCCTCCGCCCCCTCGGGGCACCGAGAAACGCCCCCAGGCCTGGGGGGAGCGCGGTCTCGCCCCGCGCATGCGCAGCGCCGATCTCGCCGCCTCCCCACAAGCCTCGCGAGATCCCAGGTGACGCCTGGGCTCGGCTGCGGCTCGGGGCAGACGGGATGATGGCAGCGGCAGCCGGGCGGCTCCTGGTGGCGACCGTGGCTCGCTCGGGGCGTGCGAGCTGGGGCGTGCCGGGCCGGGCCCCGGCCGTGCCGCTGGTGCCCTCCCGGGGCGCCACCGTCACCCGCAGCGGCGCCATTTTGCCCAAGCCGGTTAAGGTGAGTGAGGGGCGAGCGGGCGGTAGCGGAAACAACGGGCGGCAGCGGCAGCCAATCGGTGCGGGCACAGCTGCTGTGGGCGGGGCGTTGGGGGTGAATGACAGTTCTTGGGGCCAATGGACGGACGCTATAGGCGGGGATGCGGAAGCGCTTGGCAGCGCTCGGAGGCGGGAGCGGCCCCCCGATCGTGTGGGGCTCGCCCGGCCCGTGTCCCCCGCTTCTCCCGAGCGAGGCAGCGCTGCGGCGTAAGGGGCAGATCAACACCCGCCTACGGCACCGCCGTTTGTCATTGGTGACCGCCTCCCTCTTTCTAAGCCACGGGTGTTCCTGCCCGGGCTCTCCGCTCGCTGGTGCGGGAGTGTTTGTAATACCAGGATACTGCAGTGAAGGCCGGTGGGTTTGGGGGTTGGCACTAGGGACACAGATCGTTCTTCGGGCCGCTTCCCGGGCCCTCCCCGCGCCTGCGGAGCCGGGAGTGCGCCCGTTCAGCCGAAGTGCGACTTGCTTGGATGTAAAGATCCACTTTTTAATCGACTCCTTGCAGACGCCCTTCGGCCTTCTCAGAGTGTTCAGCGTCGTGATCCCTTTCCTGTATGTCGGTACTCAGATCAGTAAGAACTTTGCAGCCTTACTTGAAGAACATGATATCTTTGTCCCAGAGGATGACGATGACGATGATTAAAGGGTATGTCATTACACCAGCAGTTTAATTATTTGTGCTTCCCGTTCAGCTTAGGGCAGGGAGGAGAATGTCAGACAAGGAAATACAGCCAGCAGCAGCTTTAAAGACGCACTTGCAGTTAAACACATGCACACGGATATGCCTTCGGCTATGAACTTTTTTGTTTTGTACCAGAGTAGGTCAGACTGGTATCTGGGCATCCTCCACACCATGCATTTCTTAGAGACTGATCTGTGCTTCGGTCCCCTCACCAGCTCTGTTGTCCTTCTCTGGATGTATAATGTAGGAATACTGAAGACTTCGTTGTCTGCAGTACAGACCGTCATTGCCTACATTTTATTTCTGATTCAGCTGACAAGATCTAAAACACACCTGTTAGGAGGCATGGCTGAGGGAGCTGTGGCTGTTTAGTCTGGTGAAAAGAAGACTCGGGGAGGTTGTAGCCAAGTAGGATTCAGTCTCTTTTCCCAAATAACAAGCAACCAGACAAGAGGAAATAGCCTCAGGTTGTGCTAGGGAAGGTTTAGAGTGGATACTAGGAAACATTTCTTCAGGGAAAGGGTTGTTCAGTTTTGGAGCAGACTGCCTAGGGAAGTGGTGGAGTCACACACCCTGGAGGTATTTAAACAAGATGTAGGTAAGGTACCTACATGGTTTAGCAGTGGACTTGGCAGTACTGGATTAACAATTGAGACTCAATAAACTTGAAGGTCTTTTCCAACCTAAACGATTCCATGATTTTGTTCTACTTGTTTACCTGTTTAAAAGTCTTCTCCTAACTCACAGAATGACTCTTAAAAAAACAGAATCATGTACGGTCTGAAATTCTGATGTAGGTGAACAATTTAAAGAGAGTTCCAGAACCCATCAGAACAAACTATCTGGTGAGTGTTACAGCATGGATCTCTGGAATAGCTGGACCATTCAGACTCATTGCAGAAAGAATGGAAATAATTCACCTTTATCTGCACTATGCTACACTTTCTAGCGTTTTCTGTTATTCTGTTTAGCTTTTTCTTGTGTAAAGATGAGATTGTGCAAACTTGATTCTTCATAGAACAAAGAGACTATTTCAGAGAAGTAATTGTAAATAATGTACATTTATAATCAGTTTAGTGGATATATTCTAGTTGATAAGGGGTTTTCCAGCATGCACTGTGCAGCTAAAAGCTAAGACTTAAAAGATTGCAAAGACTGCATTGGCCTGTTGGAAACTCCCCTTATGTAAATCCCATCTTGTGTAGTTTTGGGAGGAGGATGGAGACTGCAGCTCAGTAATGAATCTGTAACAGCTTGCTTTTCTATTTCAGCACTGGAACAGAAGACCAGAAAGGAGAAAGCCATTGACAAAACAATGGTTCCAACATCTGTCACCTGTGTTTTGTCCTTCCCAACGGGGACAGGGGGCTTTGTATCCCCTTTTGCCAGTGAGTGTCTCTGTATGCTGGAAATCTGTAGATCAGGATTGAAGGAAGTGCTTGATAGGCTCCGGGTCCTTGCACACACATTGCTCACCTCATCAAAGACTGCTTGGGATGCCTTTAATTAGCAGCATGGGAAACACAATTAAAGATCAAGAGATTGACATGTGCAACTTGGGTCCTGTGTTTTTATACATTATGTGCCTGTGTCCTAGCATTTCTGTCTTAACCTTTCTATCTCTCTATGTCTGTAGGGAAGCTCTCCTCATGCTTATTTTCTCTTCTGAGTACTTTCAGTAACTCAGTACTGACCTACAGCACAGGGGAATCCTAGGGGAAGCAGCAGCCCCACAGCACAGCCCTGTTAAAAAATGGAGTACACATCAACAAAGGCACTTTGGTTCATCAATTCAGCTGTATCCAATGGGGACTGTCATTAACTTTACCTCACTGAAGACTAAAGACAGTATTATCATCACAGAGTAAAAACTCTGATTGGCTTTGGTAAAAGGTTCAGGTGACAAGTTGCAAATGAACTTGCTCATATGTTTTATAGCATTTAACCTCTGAACACTGGCTCCAAGTGTCTGATATTTCCTAGGTAGTTCAGTACTTCCTTCCAGAAGAGCCCTAATGTATTTGTTTACTTCACTGTATGAACTTCAATTCCTCTTTTCATAGAAGTGTTTGCTATTGCACTTAAATCCTTGTATCATAGACTTAAAAGATCTTCTCTGCTGTTATGGCACAGGAAGAGTGTCTTCAGTCACATCAGACCAGGTGTTCACTCAAAATGAAACCTTGAGAAGTTGGTCAATTATTTATTTTTCTTAACCCAGCATTGCTCCAGTGTCTCATGGTTTCTAGTCACTAGGTCTGCCCACTTCTTTCTTTATTGGTGTTGCTGTTGAATTGGGAGTACAGTTCCAACAAGCACATTTGTTCCATTTTTCTTCGGCACAGCTTTTACTGTTTGCTCAATAACTCCCAGCATGGCTACTGAGAAAAAAGGGAGCCTGTAATCTGAGTAACCCCAAGAGCTGCAGCTAAAGGCAGCTGTCAGGTTCTTAAGTCACTTGGTATCAGTTGCCCCCTCCTTGCCCAAAGTCACCTGAGAAGTGGTTGTTCCTGTTTATCTGCTCTTGGGAGCCACACATGTACCTGTTCCTCCTTTATATACTGCCAAAATCTTTTTCACTGCTTTGTCCTACAGTCCTTCCTGGGCCCCTCCTGACTTTTGTCTACCCTGTCCTTAAAACACCCTGGAGCCCCAAGGTATCTATGTACACATCCCTGAGGAGTGCTGAGTTACAGTCCTCATGGGGAAGAAAGCCCCAGTACTTACAGGATAAAAAGACGTTTATTTAGGAAAAAAAAAACAAATTTGAGTGTACTACAAACATCCAGTGCTGGTCACATCTGGAACAGCTCTAGCACTGAGTTACTTGCTGAAAACCTCTTCTGTCTGGTGAAAGAATAAATTCTCCTTATCCCTCTCAAAAAGGAATAGTAATTTTTGATTTAGTGGATGAGGTGATGGTAGGACACAATCTTCTGCTAGGCTTCAGAAACTCTTAAAGAGCCTTCCTATTCTAGAAAACAGTACAAACCCCCTTTTTCCAGGTAATTTTGTTTTACAGGAGATAAATGAACCCTGCTGATGTCTTCATGCACAATGATTTATTTGCCTATTGGATTTTATACATTCTGTGTGAGAAACTAGGAAGACTAATGCCCAATAAAAGACATGAAGTTAACAGTCGTAGCTTGAAATTGCAAGACACTGCATGAATACACATGTGCCTCAAGCACAAGAATATTTCTGTGAGTACAGTGGCTTTTCTAAAGGCCTGCCGTTCTCCTCATAGAGCTAACATCTACAGATGAGGCTGCAGGCTAAGCACAAAGACCCACAGCCAGACTGTGTTGTGGTTATTCAGCAGACACCCCAGGGTAAGTGATGGGATAAATGCCATCCACTGAAAATACACATTGGTAAAACTAGGAAATTACAGCCCTTTGAACAAATCATAATCAGTTGCACATGCTCTGGGTTCATCTAGTCATTAGTCTGCTATTATGCTAGAGAATCTCTTGGTATGGATTTTTTTATATATTGTATAGAACTTTATTTGTAATATACGGCAGGAACACACAGAGTCAGTTTCTCAGGGATTGTGGCCCGCATAGAATTTGGACAGAAAGTCTTTAGGTTGCGGGGTTTCCGTCTCGTGGAAGTACCTCATGACGTGAGTCCTCTGCTTCCAGACATTAATGGTTTCTTGAAGCTCCATTTTCCCCTGCACACACACGGAAGAATTTTAGATTAGTTGGCAGTTAGAGCCCAAGTCTAACCACACAGTACTGTGAAAGTTATTTGAATGCACTTAAAAAAACCTATGAAAATAACAGCTGCATCAACAGCCTGCATGCATCACCTATACTCTGACAAATCCACTGTTCCTGCCTTGGGACTTTAAATTGATTTTTCTGCAGCACAGCTTCCCAGCCCCATGAAACAGGCATAAGACTCTGTCCCATTCTTAAAACCTGCTTCCCATTCTTAAAACCTGACCAGCACCTCCCAAAAAATTCTACACAATATTCCTAACTTTTGAGCACCTCTACTGAATTTGGGTGAACAGCTGTAAAATTAACTGCTGCCAAGTGCTTTGCACCAGTATCACTGCATGTGAGACATGCAACTTCTTCACAATTCCATTCTTTTTTACCGGTTTTATAGGATGGTAGCACAGAGCAAAATGAGATTGCCTGGAATTGTCACCTACCATACTACCTAGGATTCTGTTTCCAGATTTTTTTCATCATCTGAAAACAGTAATTATCTTGAAATGCATGAAATGAAACAGGTGAGCATGGCAGTCCTTGGTTGGAAGCTTTCTAATGCATTAGAACTGTAGAGGTCAGTTATGTTGCTCAGACAGATTTTGAAGCCTGTTGTGCTGATTATTGCTTTGAAGCAGACAGATCTCTCAGGCCTGTACCACCACCAGATGTGTTGCAGATTTGGAGTGCTGGAGTGCCACCCAAAACCAGTTTCCCACCTAGTACTGACACTGTAATATATGTTTCAGAATCAGGGAAGAAAACCATTTTCCAATCCAATGAAGTACTGCAGAAAGCAGAAAGTTCATTTTTAACAGTAAATTAGTGAGCAGCACCTATTTTCCCTTTGATTGCTGTTGTCAAAAGACAATCAAGCAAGCAACAAAAATGAAGAACAAACTTAGTATTTTAACTGCCGCTTTGCTTGATACACACTTGCTGAATTCTAAAGTCACCTGATCCCTTATCGACAGGTTTGCTGACACAGATGTACCAATCCAACTTCAAGAGACGACCACTCCATAGACAGGCTTGTACAAAGTTGTCCCTCTCCTCCATCGCACTCACTACCAATCATCCGCATACTGTGCAGCTTCAACAAATCAGAAGTAACTGTCTGTACCTTGATAACCAGCATGTCTATCACGCGTGGATCCCTAACGTGGGCATTCTTCATGAACATCTCCCGCACCTTGTTACGCCCCTGTTTCACCGTGATGTCCAGCTGGTACAGGTGCACTAAGAGAAACACAACACGTACTGTGGTCATCCACGTCGCTCTGCACTTGTTCCACCGGCACCGTGCAACTCAACCGGAAAAATCGCTACACTGTCTCGTTCATGCGATGCCCGCCGGCTTCACCAATGTCATTAAGGCCGTTCCGACCTTGAGCCCGCGCGGCAGGCCCCGCGTCCCTCACCCACCCGTGTTGGGCACCTCGCGGTACCAGGCCCGGTACAGCTCCCTGACGCGCCGCTTCGCCTCGCCCAGATCCCGGCTGAAGATCGGCTTCACTGCAGCCGACACTACCCCCTTGCCTGCCACCGCCATCTTGCTGCTGCCACCTTCCCCTCCGCCCGCGGGAAGGCGCAAGACACCCCAACTTTCCCTATTGGCCGGCTGAGCTGCCATTCCAGCCTTGCGGGCCGGCCGCCTCCCACAAGATTGGGCAAAAGAAACGCCAATCACCAATGCTGCAAGGGAGAGGACAGCTGGTGGGCGGGCCCCGCCTGCTGAGGGGGCCCCGCCTGCTGAGGGGGCCCCGCCTGCTGAGGGGGCCCCGCCTGCTGAGGGGGTCCCGCCTGCTGAGGCCGCCGGGTCCACACGGCCCCTCAGAGCGCGCTCCCACCTCAGGGTAAGGCTGGGGCTGTGATTTGGAACCATC
>PYHW01010641.1:514163-542577 GCA_013186435.1 Turdus rufiventris | reverse complement strand
GGCTGCAGGAGAGGGCAGGGGGCTGCAGGAGGGGGCTGCAGGCAGCGGGAGCCGGCCCTGACACGGAAGTGATCGCGCCGGGCGCTGCCTCAGCCGCCGGCCCTGACGCCGGGCAGGGGGTGCCGGCTCCGCGGGCCTGGGTGTGCCCGGGCCCGGCCCCTGAGCCCCGCCGGGCCCCGCGGATGGAGCCGGGCGTGTCCCCGCCGATCCCCCGGAGCTGTCCCTTCAGCACCCCGGGAGGCTCCGGGCCCGCAGGTGCTTGCCCGACGGCCTCGGAGAAAGAGACAAACCAGGAGGGCTGCGTTTCACTGTGAGGGATCCAAGCCCTCAAAACCAAGGGCGGGAGGGGTGGAGTGTGCTCCGCTCAGCTCTCTGCACAGCCCGCTTCAGAAAGTCCATCTTTACAGCCCTGCCTTACAACCATCCTGAGATCTGGTGCCTGAGATCATCCACCGAATCCACAAGTCCTTGGACACTCCTCTCCTGCACATGCAGCCAATCTCTGGCACTTGTCACAGGCTTTGACTACGCCAGTAGTTACATAAGGGACATTTTCTGTTGCTCTGAAATAATATATTGTAACAAACTGGTCTGAGATTGACTAAGCAAATTTGAAGCAGTGAATCAATCCCAAGGCCTGTTCACTGCTCATGTACAATGTGCTGTTTGAATGCAAACCCAACCACACTGCACCACTG
This sequence comes from Turdus rufiventris, assembly GCA_013186435.1. Classification (NCBI taxonomy): domain Eukaryota; kingdom Metazoa; phylum Chordata; class Aves; order Passeriformes; family Turdidae; genus Turdus; species Turdus rufiventris. The sequence continues at coordinate 541,879 of PYHW01010641.1, read as the reverse complement.
CCTTTGGTCCACAGGCATACCTGCTGCTTCCATCACAAGAAAAATTGCAAGTTACTAATTTGCAAATCAGGAGAAGTGGGAGATTAAAGAGAGAGGTGCCTAGGATTACATCAGAAATTAGTCCAGATAACCATATTTCTGATTAACAACTACCCAACCAAACCATGTGAAAAAGCAGTGATGTGACATACCTGAACAAAGCCAAAATACATCCAAGGGAAACATCTTTCTTTTCTGCATTTATAATCCAGTGGGACCTGCTGTCTTAAATGCTGTGTGGGCATTCAGCACTATGGGTGCTGTTCACATGAGGGGAGTAAGATAGTAAGATAGTCAAAATTTCATTCTTATTGGTTATTAACACACTGATTTTAGCCAACTGACATTTCTGAGCAATATATTGCCCAGGATTCCACAGCTCACTTAATAAACTGCATTTCCATATTAACATGTTAATATCATATGGAGGTTTCAGTGATGCATGTGAAAAAAAAGTATAGCTTGTAGGAAATCGCTTCATTGCTTTAAAGTTGTCTCCTGTATGGGCAAATCTTGATTTTTTTTTTTTTGTTGTTCCTGATGGTAACATTGAGATTTATTGATCATGTTGGGGGGAAAAAAAAAGTCAATTTTTTCCTCCTCAGGACACCAAACCCTGTCAGTTAGTGAAATATGCAGGTGCTACATGGAGTGTGATATATCTGTCTGTCTTTGCAAGTATTGGAAAAATATTAATTTAGCAGTTATTTCTTTGCAATCAAGAGAATAATTTGAATTTCCAGAATAAAAATTTGTGAAGGTCCCATAGTAGATCTGATATGTTGCATAGTGCATATATCTGCTAAATGAAGAGCATCTTTTATTTATCATCCATAAAGCTAAGAAAGATGGACTCTGTTTGCACTTGGGATCTAGTTAGATAACATTGTTCAGGTTTCCAGAGCACTCAGGGCTTTTTAAGCAAATTAAAAAAAAAAAAAAAAAAAAAAAGAAAAAGAAAAAGAAGAACACTATTTTTTAAGTATTAAGTCAAGAGATTCGTATTAATTCTGATACATAAGGAGATCACAAGACTCAGAGAACATGTCAGATCAAGGCTTTAGAAAACAGCATTAAACTTTCTAGTTAGAAGTAAGCATAAAATAATATCAATCTGTCTTTGCTTTTAAACGTTTTGGAGGTTTTTTTCATACTATAGCCCTTAGTTTACTAAAAGCTATTCTCAGTCACCAGATGCATACTATTCCTTTGTTCAGTAAGATAAAATTGCAGTTTTAGGTGTTAGAGAAGCAGACCCAATTGCATCCTGATACCCTGGCATCCTGTGAGTTTGCCTAAAAGCAAACTTTGGGGACATATACTGCTTTGACATATTCTCTTGCAGACAGTGCATCTCATCCTGTTTTGACGTTGCTTGATGAAAAGAGGACTGAACTTGATTCAAGGTGCACCCTGTTCCTATAGGTCTTTTATTCCAAACAGACCAAATGAGTGATAGCAGCAAACCCAGGGACATACTTGCTTCACACAACAAAACCTACAACATCTTGTGGACAAAAGCCCAACAACGTACCTTGGCTTCCATTGTAGCTGAGCTCTTCTTCCAACAGCGTGAACATCATGAGCTAGAACAGGATTTCCCTGGTGCAGGGCCTTAGAGAATGTGCAATGTACATTTTGCACCTATTTTTTGCTATTGTGCATTTTACAACAGAACCATCAGACTGAAAAAGGCACAAATGGTCCAGAGGGAATGCCTCTGAGAGACACGAGTTCTTCTTCCAGAGGAGAGACTGGAGTTGCCAAGTCACTGAGTCAGCCTCGCTGCCTGCTCTGTGGGACTGCTTTATCTCTGCCAGCAGTGTCCTCCTTCCCCGACAAAGCCCCATCCCATGGATGAGTGATATGAACCATCTCCTGACATACAGGAACTGTGAATCCAAAACACAGCTACAAGCTGGGATGGCTCAGGTTACCACTTCATGAGCAGTGATACAGCCCATAGTATTCAGCCAACTCATATTAATTCCACCAAATCAGCAGAAGCTTAATGGCAGCTCCTCCTCCAAGAGGTTCAAGAGCTCAAGTGTAACAATTTCCTTACCCTCTTAAAAGATCAGGTGGCCCCTTCCTCAAAACTGAGACTTCCTGGGTTGCTCTCCATGGATACAATTGTATGGAAAAGTGTATTTCAGAAGCTCTGTCACCATTTTAAAGTTTAAATAATAAAATTATAATGTTTTTAATTTAAAATATGCATACATTTAATATACAAAATTATACAAATTATACATTTAGCTAACATAGAAAAATACATCTTGTTAACAAGATAAAATGTCAACATATCTTACATAATTTGTGAGAGTTACAAATCTGTGATCATCAAGTAGACTTTGTGGCTTCATTACAATTCTGTATCCTCCTAGTTACACTGAATATTAATACATATGTACAGTTGATATCAATGGCAAATGTCTTAGAGTGGAAATTGTTGCTGAAGAGTTATCCAGACTGTTTTAATGAAACAGGTAAAATACGAGTGGCCTCTTCTATACATTGAAGCTTCTCACATAGCTGAAACTAATGTGACACCAGTGGCAGGGTGGTCATGGGTCAGAGTTTAAACTTCTTGCATTTATTTACAAACACCCCTCCCTCCCCAGTCTAACTGCTACACCTGATTAATAAGTATCACACCTTAAATCCCAGCTTTTTGTGCATTCTTTGGTACGTCTTCAAATGGATCCAAATTTGTGGCGCTAACAACTGCTCCTCATGACTTCTGGTTACCACTCCTCTGTTGGCTGTGCAAAAGTGTTAAATAGTTGTACAGCACTAGAGCTCAAAAGGCAAGATCTCCGTACATTATTCATCCTATATTACTCATAAATACCTCAGGAGGTGGGGAAATATTTTTGTTTCAGTCAACAAATGTGTGCAGTAAGTCTTCACTCCTTATTTAATTTACATGGTTTCCTTTTCCAAGTTTCAAACAAAAGGCAGAAGCACAATTTATAAACAAGCTATAAAATCTGTTCCATGCTGGGCCTTGCCTTACATACTGCAAGCCACATAATGATTTTCTTTCAACTATTTACAAATTCTTTAAAACTTGCTTGTCATCACAGGTAGCAAAACAGAAGACCACCACCAGTTTGATTTTCAGGCCTTCTTTTTTTTTTTTTTAATTTAGCTCTGTACCAACAAATTGTTCTTAATTCCTAGAAGATAAAATTCACTCATGAGTTAAAAGCTTGTTCAGCTTTTCCTAAGAGCTGCTTAGGACCATCAGTGAGTGATACACGAATTGCCTCATGCAGGCTTTTTTGGCACTGGAGTGGTTTTCATCTGTTAGTTACATTTTCCCTCTTTTTTAAAAAGACCACAGTTCAGAGAGTAGAGAAATGTAGTTTGGCATCGTTTAGTGCACATTGCACAGTAACCTCTCACATTGGAATTTACATTTGCATATTCATATTCCCAAAGCAAGAGTCTATGTTACACAAAGAAACAATAGTGAGCAGAGATTTATATCACAGATCCCAGCAACTCCAAATCAAGGCAGGTCTCCAAAACTATTAATCTCTCTTTTCCTCCCCTACAACATTAAACAGAACATGATGCCCCCATATCTACCACATGTGAGAATTTCTTAAGCCAAGTAGAAGCAAGCATGAAATCTTGCTCCCAAGATAGCCTGTGGAAATTTGCCAGTCACTTCAGTGATACAAGCTTTTAATCCAGTATGTTTGAACTTTCTCTTTTTTTTTTTTCTTTTTTTCCTGCCTTTAACTGCAATTTGCAAATTTCCTAGTATGCATGGATACCAATGGTAGAATTTAAGTTAGCTATATTTTTATATGCTATCCTATACAAGAAACCGGAAATAGTATACTCTCTTTCCTAAAATTTCTACAGGGGCAACAATTCCTGCCCATAATCCCATGGCTACTGATTTCTAATGCAAATATATTTAGAGCCAAAGGCACAATATATTTAAAGGAATTCTTCTAAAGCAGGAAAGAGGTTTGAACAAGTTTCTGTAATCCTAGGGCCTGTTACCCCTCTGCCTCCTTAAGGCACTAAAGGATTTCCAAAGGATTTGTGGCAAAACCTAGCATGCACATGCCCTCTTTCCACCACATAACCACAGTAAATTCAAATATTAAAACCTTCACCTGCAAGTCAGAAATACAGGTAAATTTATGAAACACAAAAATTAGAGTTTCCAATTTCCAAAAGGTCACAAGGACAAACATCAGCCATGCTTCAGCAGGAGGTTTATCCTGGGAACTCTGCTGTGCATTTGACACATTTCCCAGCAACTGCATTATTCTGAATATAACGTGATTGTCACACCACAGTCAATCATTGTACTTGCAGCATTTGCCAACCACAGTGGTGTGAAGAACAGAATTTGGGATTTAAAGGTCACTAAAGGAGCAACCTGTAAGTTGTATTTTCAATATCCTCCACTGCTCTATACAGTAAAGTATACATAAATAAGTGAACTGCCAAAGAAACCATATTTCACATGTAACACTGCCCATCTTGTCTATTTAGGGTTACAGAAGGAGATTCATTTGCTTACAGAACTTAGCAGCATCTTAATTTTGACTAAAAAATTTGGCCAAAACAATGTTACACATATAACGCAATCATAATAAAGCACCCAATTTTTCATTCACCAAATTCATCATTTACCATGAAATGACACTACATGTAAAGCATGTCCTGGCAAGTCTACCATAGGTAGCACGTTAAACAAGTTAACTTCTGCTTAGTGAAAGAAACTCAGACTCTCTAACAAGTAGAAAAGTAGACAAGACTTTTTACCATAAGGCAACTAGAAAATAATAGCTAGGTTCTCCATCTTACCTAGCAATCTCACATTAAAAGTTTACTGCTTTCTTCCAGGGATTTGATGAAAAATTGGCATTTTAATTCCCAATTCTCAGTCACATGAACCACACCCACTGGTCTATCAATGTAATTTATAGGCAGACTTTTCCAATCTTGGTAGGACAATTTTTGTATGAGGAGGTGGTAGAATTTCAAGGAGATCGATATGGTACAAACCACAAAGAATGAAGAGTGCTCTACATTCCTTACACTAATTGTACTAAAATGAAACCAAACGGCAGAAAGCTTAAGATGTTACAAAATGGACAGCTTCAACATTTATAATTTATGGTGGGAGATTTTGCATAAATACTAGGAAAGAGGTCTGATATTTTAGTTCAACACTTAATTCAGAAGGGTTTAATTGCCTTAGTGTTGTAGAAATTATATATGTTTTCATCTGGATAGTATGCAAATTGATAGAAACCTACACATATGTCATTGCTTTATTTTAGGAACTTGTAGTTAAGCTTCACATGTTACCATGGCAACGTGTCATCCTGTTACTAATTGTAATCTAGAAATGCACATTACATTAATCTGATTTGGAATTCCATGGCTTATTCTTCTTCTGCTTCCTTTCAAAGGATATCTGTAATTACTGAGCAACTGCACATTGTAAAGACAGAACATCCTAGCAGTTAGCTCAACGTTAAGAAAGAAAAGAGGGAAATACAAGTCATAAAACAGTTACCAAAACTGAAAGTGCATCACAATGTAAGAGCTTGAGAGCAGCTGCTGCCATTCAGGTCAGCGTGAGTATTCCACTGACTCAACAGTGCTCTGTGCCTTTAGTTACAGAACGGATGGAGGCACCCACAGGACTCCTTATGTACAGGTCTGTACCTGCATTCACATCTCCCTGCCTTCCCAAAAGGTACTCAGAGGTGAATAGTAGGGGCTGTGGTGTGTAATCTGCATGGTGCAGCATGGTTGCAAAATCTGTTTGCATCATATGTGCTGCTACCAACCAGAGTGAACAAACGTGCCTATTTCAGGAGAAGCAAGTGTGTCTGCAAGTGCTTTATCTGAAAGTTAAATTCAGTTAATTTAGTTAATAAAGAGTGGCCTATTCATGTGGTTGAAATACTCAGAGTATTAGGACAGAGCACTTTGATGTTCCAAGTGCCTCTCAGCACACATGAAGATCATTCGCAATTCCAACTTACCCTTGTAAAAATGCCATTCTGTCTCATTTGCTAAACAGTTTGTACCCTCAAGTATCACATCTGCAGATATACTAAACATCCCAACTCAGATCAAAGGCTCTTTCAGGAATGCTCAAAGCCACACAAGGCTGAAGATATCACATACCCACATAAGCAGACCCATGAAGATGGAGATTGTGCTTAACTTGGTAATTGCTTTAAAATGCAAATGCTGAGATCCCAAGAAAACAAAACAAAACAAAATTCAGACTCAAACCACACACTGAGTTACTGTGCATGGCCAGCTTCCACTACAGCAGGTGGCTAAAATGGTGCAGATTGTAACTGAGGGCAGCTTCTCACGTTTTCCCATAATGGAGCAGCTGCAGTCACCTTCAGGCCAAACCACATTTCATTTCATTTCATCTGTCCTTCAGAGCTCTACTGCTTCTTCTGTGTGACTGATACATTCTTCCCTGGACAAAAGGAAGGAGGAGAAAAAAAAAAAAAGGAAGGAAAAAAAAAAAAGACAAAAGCATAACATAAGTATCTGGATTTTCACAATTTAAGGAATTGTGTGTAATTCATTCAAGATCAAAATACAGCATTTGTGAAGCAGTGTGCCCAGGTGCTGCCATACAAATATGGCATAATGGCAGCACATTGTAGAAACGGAACTGTCCAAAATACGCTGAGACATTCTCCCATGATTTACTGATTTAGGCGAAAAGCACATCCCCTTCATTCCCTTTTGCTAGTCTTTCATGTACCCAAGACAAACTTCCATTCATCAATATGGAAATAAACATTTCCTGCCATCTTCCCAACACCATTCCACAACCCACTTGGCAGGGATCTACAGAAGTCTCATGGACGAGGTTCAACTCGTGGGATGGCATCCATCACAAATCCAACTTTCCAAGAAACTCCTATTTCTATGCCTCTTCTCAGAGAAATATTCACCATTTGCATCCTTCCTCAGATATTAAATGTCAAAGGCTGCAAAACATTTTATCAGGCTTTAGTTTCCAGTGAGGCAGACATTATTATTGTGAAGTATCACCAGTTTAACATAGGCCTGCATATCTAACTGGCTAAAACTTGATATCTACTGGAGAAACGCACATCTAGTACATCAGGAGTACAGGAAAAGATAACAGCATAGAGAATTTTTGTTAAAAATATTATATTGCAATTTTATTGTAATAAATGGCTGGTGACAGTAATTAATGTCATTACTAAAATGTGTCCCAGTCACAAACATGCCCCTCAAAAGAGAAAAATTAAAAACTGGGATAGAAGAGATCCTTTATGGTTTACACTTCAGGATGGAAAGATTCTTCTAAGCATGAAGAACAGAACTGAAGAAAAGTCCTGCAGAGCGAGGCAAAGTAATAAAGGGGAGGTCATTATTTATGGAGAAGCACTAGATGGATTATTGTAGGACACAAAACCAGTGAGATATGCAAGAGTCAGTCATTGGGCCAGAAGAGTGTCAGCTGGGCAGGAGGACATCAAAGAATCCTAGTGATGAGAGGCATTTAGAGCCCTTGCATACTGCCTAGTTCAGCTCTTCATCCTGGATCAGAAACTGGTAAATGTTAAGACTTGCTTTTCATTCAAAACAGCACCTTTGTAAGACATCATACATTAATATTGCTTCTGCTATAGGTGCATCCAAACAAAACTGGTTTTGGAATTCCTTCTCTTTGCATCATCTAATAAAGTCCAGGCTGTATTACAAACAAAGAAAATCCATTGCAGTTCATTCTTATCTCCAGGCAAAGACAGGGAACACTACTAGAGTCTCCATAGATCATCTTCTTTTTGCTTAATGTCTTTGTAGCCTAAGTGCAATCAAAACAACACCCAACAGAACACACTTTCAGCCTTTGCTATCCACACCTTCCAAGGATTTTTCAGGCTATCAGGTACTTTTTCATTTGTAATTATTGTTACAAAGAGAAGTATGACTTAGTACCAGTAGAGCTGGCCTTGTATTTTGGGATAATCTGAAATACATCCCTGTCTCTCCTCTTCTAGTCATACATGCAGTCTCTTTTCTGTGATCCTATTGCTGTGCATAGGCTCTGGGGCGGATCACAAGTGTGAATTTCTAGGTCTTCCTAAAATTTACTTTTATTTTAGAACACAGAGAGGCTGCAATTTTAGTTCCTCAATTGGTTGCAGAGGAGCTACCCACTGTTACCAGTTGTCAGTTTATTGACTTATTCAAAAGGAAAAATGTCCCTAAAGTATCAGGGATAATCATGAAAACTATGCTTGAAAAAACTGTCACTGAAAACTGGTGGGGCCAGAATAATGGAAATCTGATTCAACTCCATTAATTCAATGGGCTCACAATTTTTTGCACTTTAGTGATCGCATCTTTTTTTATCAATCAGTTTAAATTTAAAGTTCTCTAATTTTCCAAAATTGGGGTTAAAGAATATTTGTCAAACATGCACTGCTAGACTAAGAGCATTTACAAATGTAAAAGTCATTATTTGCATAGTATTTCCTACAATTTTTACTATATTTTTCTTGAAGCATTAGGTGCCAGTTATTCTGTCTCATTTTTTCAGGCTGATCACATTCTCTTTCACATTCTTTTCATCCTCTTTGTCCTTGCTCCTTCTTATGTGAATTATTCTCATCCTCCTTTCATTGTCCACCTGAAGTCTTTATGAAACCTTGTGCTCTTTGCAGTTTTATTTCCCTGAGAAATTTGTCCTCCACCCTTCTCTTATTATTTTTCTTCATACCACTTATCTAACTAAGAAGTGTGGAACATAAATCACTACTGAATTGCTTTGTAATTACTCTGGTCAGGGAGGAGGTCTCTCTTGTGAAATGCTTGAGGAAAATAAGAAAGGTCTTCATTAGTTTACCAAAGAAAAATATCGACCAAGCATTTTTGGGGCTCAAGCACAAAGGTGCATTTTCCAACCATGCATCACAGAGATTTAAAACCAGCTGAGTCTCTATCAATACTGTACCTAAGAGTTTCAGCACAGGTATTTCTGATGCTCAGAAATTTGCTGGCCTCCTATTCTTTGGTAGGACTAAAGCACAACGATGTGGAGGCTGGGCTTGTGCTCCTTCACATCACAAGCAAAATCAATTTCAGTCACCAACACAAAAACCTGCTAATGTAGAAAGTCATTAAACAAAACTGATTTCTCTATGACATTGGAACCTCAAAGGAAACCTTGAAACATAAAAGTGATGACTGTGCACTGCTCTCTAAGCCAGGACCAAATAATTTCCAGCATGACAAAGATCAGTGATCCATATTCATGCACTCACTTGATGTTCTCCAATCTTTTATCACCTCTGGGAGCTACTAGCATTTGTTTTGTTCTAGCTGCTCCCAGCCCATCACATCTGCACTTGTTCATCCTGTGCTTAATATAAGGAAATAGCAAGACCACAGGGAAGAACCTCAGAAGGTCATTTAATCAACCTACTCAGAGCAGAGTCAGCTCTAAAGAGAGAGTGGTTTGCTCAGGATTTACCTAATCAAATCTTGAAAAGCTCCTGGAATGGAGAAAGCACAGCCTTCCTGGGCAGCCTGTCCCACTGCTGGGGTGCCCTCATGAGGGAAATGCTTTTCCTGTATCCAGCCTTAAGTCCTCTTCTTTCATCTTATGCCCATGGTGTCTCACCCTCTCACTGTGCATCACTGTGAAGGGCCTGGCTCTCTGCTCTGTGGTTCTGTTTCTCAGTTGCTGCCTCTTCCCCAGGGTGAACTAACCTAGACCTCTTGGTGTCTTCTCACAGAGGTCTGCTCCCTCAAGTAGCTAAACCACAATTTTTAAGGAAGCTCAGAGAGCACATACTGGTGGGAAAAAACAAGTGCTGACCATCTCTTAAAGACAGCTGTCCTGCTGGACTCCTCCAATCAGCTCCTTGGAGAGCACAGCTCTGTGCTCACTGCCAGGGTCCAGGGCCTCCAGCCCCTACAGAGCACAAGGTGAGTGGAAGTCATCTTCCTCCCATTGAGAAGGTACAGCAGTCAAATCTTTGCTAAAACTGTCAGAGTGTGCATCAAAGTTGGAAAGGAACAAGCCAATATAGAGACTTTAAAGACACACAGCATCTGGAAGAAAGAAAACTAAGAGCTTCAGGACTGTACACACAATCCTAAAATCTCTATGGCATCTTCAGAGAGTGCCTGTGCTCATTTAGACAGGAAAAGACTTTTCAGGTCATTGAGCCCACCTGTAATGAAACCACACAAAGAATTTGAAGTTAAATAGTTACTTCCATTTGGAATACAGAGATAGTAAAAGAAGGATGCTATTTTGTTATGGTCATCTGAAAGAACACATGAAGCATGGTGATACCACTGTAAAAACATGTTTAAGTAATCTCTGATATCTGAAGTGGGTTTGGGTGGTGGACCATCATGCACTTCCAACTGCTCAAGTGTGACTTCAGAATCAGTCAATGCATGCTGGGGACTCTTCCCCAGTGTGTAACCCAGAACTAAAGATCTCAAGTCAGCAGTACACAGCGGCTGCTCAGTACCTCAGCCCTGATGTGCAGGGTCAGAAACATCATATTTCCATTGGTTTATAGCACTAGAAGCATTTAAAGTGAGAAATTGCAAAATTCAAGGAATTAGTAAAATTTCTTTATAACCAGCAAAGAAATGCATATTTTTTGCTATTTTTGAAAAAAATATTTGAAGAACAATTTGTGTAACACCATAAAAGAGTTTCTACGTAAATATAAAAGAAGTACTCTGCTGTGCCTCTGCCCTTATCAAGGGTCACAAATTATTCTTTCTTAAGAACCTCTGAAGTACCACTGGTTTCTATCACTGCAGGAATCACCGTAGCACAAATGAAAGAAAATGCCAGGCAAGAGGGTTTGTGCTATTCTGTAATATTTTATAACAAAATTAGAGATATTTTACTTGGTCTAACTTAAACAATCATGAGCATCTAGTCATTTTATAATTTCTATCAATTACAGAAAATCAATGTGTCTGTGACACACTGTCCAGTGTGTGGCAAGAACACATCTTAACAGAAAATTATCTACCATAAATTGATATGTGTTTTATAGTACCTTGTTTTAAAATATAAACATCTTAATTTAGAAAAATTTTGATTACTTCTAAATAGAAAAACTGGAAAAAAAGAAAGTGATTACAAGGAAGGAAAGGTTGCAAAGCTGCATTTTGCCACAATACACATGGGATCCCTCAGCTGTTTGGTAAAGAAATGCTATATAACTAAAAGCACGATCTTTGCAAAAATATTTGATTTCCGTGCTTTCTAAAAAAAAAAAAATAAAGAAAGATCAAATAGTATTAAATGTAGTCTTCCCATTCACAAATTGCTGCTTCTAAAATGCATTTCTTCTTGATGGATTCACTTTGCAGCTTGAGAGGCATGAATCTCATTAAACTCTCAATGAAGACATATTGATCCTAATTATAACCAATGGCCAACAGAGCCTGCCTGTATCTCAGAGGAAAGGAATTGCTTCCAAAGGGAAAAAACCAACAACCAAGTAACCAACCACGAATGCTGAAAACCACAAATGAATTATATTCTCTTCTGTTAGAAAATTACATTATGCATTTCTACATTCTTGTGCTTAATAAAGGTATTAAATATTAGAAAAGGTTACATATACAGATTTCATTCAACATTATTTCTCTGGCTTTATGTCAGTTTCTTTCTTATGAAACTAATGGTGTAATTCTGGAAAAATGAATTCAGGAATGATAAATGAGCCTTGTCTTACTCAACTCTATGGAAAATACACTATTTTCATTAACAGCAGAATATGGGCAATATACAACAATGCAAGCAGGGCTGCTATTTAATGCTACAGAGCTCTTCATAAAAATGTCACACACACACCGACACTCATTTTCACACTGTTTGGAGAAGAACAACTTAATTAAGGTTGGGTAACTATAGTGAAGGGAACTTGCAAATGTGAATGTGCATGGACAGTTGAAGTCACTGTTGTGCTGAATGTCTTTCTGGGAGTTAATTTCTTTTGCTAATGGCTTATCAATATATATATCATATACTTGCTTTCAAAAAATGTCTTCTAGAGCAATATCCCTGCAATCCTTTGCAGCTCTGAGATGCGAATGCTTACAGAAGATCCCTGATGTCTAACCTCCTGCTCATCAAATATTCCACAACAGGCTGGCAGCAGTAACATACATACACACTTGTGAGATCAATTGCTAACCCAAAATCTCCACATGCAGCCAAGGACAGCTAGCTTGCCAAGAGGGTTAGAGTGAAATGTGGTGATGTGAGGCAGTTCAGCAATTTAAAATGACACTCTAGGAAACCATGAAGATTGATCACAGATTGTTGGAACACACACATAAAAAAGGAAAACACAGCTGGATTTTTATTTTTATTTTTAAAGACAGCATTCACCCGGTGCTAGTCCGTATTAAAGAGTGGCCTTATTTCAATTTAAAATAAGAAACAATTAAAACACCTTTGTAGTCAAAGGAAATTCCACAGGACTCCATTTACTTTGCTGATTTGATTTTCCTGTAATGGCACTGCCTCATTTAGATAGCTCCAAGCCTTTATTGGCCTTGAAAACCTAACAGCATTTATTAAATGCAGGTGCTTTTTTATGGTAAATTATGCACATGAACTTAATGTTATTTACATTTCTCCCATTAAGACAATCATAATGGATTTAAAGGCTAATGTAAATGAGTTAACATCATACTACAGAGACAACAACAGCATGACATGTCCAAATACAATGGCAGAGTGCTGCCTTCTACGTATCAGGCACGTTGCTTTTGAGAAGCATCTCACAACAGTAATGCAACCCAGTACAATGAAAAAGCAAATTCCAGAAGGATTATCTTGTGAAGTCAAAAATGGAGAAAACCTCCATCATGTGCATGCTTTTCTGAGGTTAAAGAAGTGAGTATTATCAAGGAATTACCTACAGTAACAGTAGGAACAACCCACAACAAATATTTCACATCTAATAAAATTCACTGTGTGCTCTGGTACTATAGTGCATCCAGTTACAACTTGAACACACAGTTTTCCTTCTAGTGCTGAAAATATAAAAGACAAATTAACCCACAAGAGTTCCACAGCTTCCCTCCTCTGCAAAAAAATGCAATAAAAGTGTGTTCAACTGGGCTAATTTCACATCCTTCCCCTTTCAGTTTCTCAGGGAGGCACCCTTAACACAGAAATCACCATAATTAGGTTCTGCTGGCAATGTGTAACATCATGCTCACAGAGCAGCTGTAGAACACCACTGGAACACATCTATTTGCAATAGGTAGCAGTCATGAACCTTGCAAGTACAGCCATGAAAAACAATATGAAAAACCTGCTGGGATTGAAGAGGAGGACAAAGTAAGACCCTTGGAATTGGAGGCTGTTTGAGCCCTTCAGATTCTGGAACATGCTATCTCCTTCCTAGATGACCCTCCCAGGCAGTTCTATTCATATTTGCATGGTAACAGCTGCACACAAGACCAAGGATTGCATTCATTTAAGGCAGATCACCCTTTGGGCCAGAGGGGCTTTGTCCTGGGGACACCAGCGATGCCTGTAAATGCAGACCTGGCCCACTGTCCTTCAGGAATTTTAATTATCTGAAAAGCACTGCAAATATCCCACAGAAAACAATTAATTTAAATAATTTGACTTAGGGGAAGTCACAGNTTTTTTTTTTTTTTTTTTTTTTTTTTTGAAGTCAAGGTCATTAAGAATAGCTCGCTCAAAATGAGACAAGGTTTTATGACTCACAGGAGACTGGAAAAATCAGCAACAACACTGCATATTTAGAGTATAACGTTTAGTCATCAAAGACACTTTCAGAATTGTTGCCTCCTCCTTAGACACATTTTTTAATTGCTACAACAAAGCTGCAGCAGTAACAAAGAAATATCTTCCCCTAAAATGCACAGTCATAGATAGGAGTTACTGATTAGCAGGTCTGCCTTGCTGCTATCGGCCTAAGAAAAACAGGCAAGTGAATTCACATTTCAGCAAAGCACTTTTTTATCTCACAGCCTCTCCAGGCATGCAGGGAATAACGATGTATGTGCATCCAGAGCAGATTAAGCAGCAGCTGAAGAAGAGAATTTCTAGATGCTCTACACCCCATAGCAAAATGTTAGGAAGACACAAATATTTGAACATTACTGTTTTGCTTTGTTTTCCTTGCCTGATACTTATAAAGTCCTGACAAATACCAGAGTAACTGCTAGAATAGGACAGATTTTAATTTTTTTAAGTAGTAATCAAAGCAGTATCATTAAAAGTCTGTGAGCCAATCGCAGGCTTTCTGTTCCCAGGTGAACCCACTGCAGATTCATGTATCAGCCTGCACAGCCCTGTCAGACAGCGACAGGATGCACAGCTGTGGTTCCAGGATCAGGAGGGTGATGGCACTTTTGAACACACCCTGGCAAAGCCAGACACACCACTTGTCACCTCCAAAGCCTCCAGACCAACAGTGAATCTTGCCCAGCTACAGAAATCTAAAGACTGCAGTGTTTAATAACTGCAACACATTGCAGCTAAGTTGCAGTTACTGCAATGTATTTCAGTGTACCACCAATAGTAAAAGCCTAGATGGTTTCATCACAAATCAAAATCCTTGGAAATTATTCAGTAAAAGAAAAACATCTGCTACTCCTATTGATACAGAGGAAATTCAAATTTCCCCTGGTCCAGCTTTATCCCTGTGATGGAGGATTCAGCAGGCAACATATGACCTACATAGCAGGAATTCAAACTTTGTTACAATCCTGTCCCCCTGAGCACTGAAAAATTTGGAAATCAGACAAGATGAACGCAGTGGCCCAGATTCTCTCTGTCATTTGGGCAACTCTGCATTGCATCATTAGTCCTAATTCACCCTGCAGGGGCCACAGTCATTGACAGTGAGCCACAGGGCCCATCATCCTCCAACTCTATGTCTAGGAAAAGCAAGAGGATGCTCACCTTCTAGGGCTCCCCAGCTGCTAAAACATCACTCTGTGGTTGTGGATTGTAAATATAAATTACAATGACCTTTAGGTTGCTATAACTCACATTGGCAATATCTACTCAATTTTGAGTACACGCTTGGGGCCTGTGTGTGCCCAGAAAATTCTCCTGTGCACACTGTTTGGACCAGTATCTTTACTCAGACACAGACTTCAGGGTCACTCCTAAAGCAAGCATGGGAAGAAGGGAAAAAACACAGGGTACCAACATGTATTTAATCTACTTTTCCAGCATCATCCTTCTAGCCACTACATCAGGCAAGAGCCTTCCTGGAATAATCGTGTCTTCCAATACCTTCAGGACAATTGTGCTTTGTAGGGCATCTGACTACAGGCAGGCTAGTGCTGTGTGAAGAGCTGCAGGTGACCCACATCCCAACTTCAAAGATATGGAATGCTGTAAATACTTCTTTGTCCACTCTTCTGCCTAATTGAGCTTTGTACCCACGATATCTGCAGCAAAGGGATGCAGGACCTCCAGGATCAGGTGCTGACACAGGATTTCTGTGTGGGGTTACCAAAAGTGGTCAGGCACATTTTTAATGGCACATTTGACTTTGATGACCCTGCAGAAATCACACCCAATTTCCTGCCAGGTCCTCTTCCCTGCTCTTCAAGTGTATTTCTGACAAGTTGACAGAGAGTGGGAGTTAGAAAGAAGTTATTGCTCCAGGATTATCTCAGAGATTGCAGTGCTCCTAAGCTGCTGGCTCTTCTACAGATCTCATTAGGCAGGATGCCAAGAAACTCAGAGCAGAGTATCTCTGCCCATAAACTCCAAGGCTGCCAGCTCTCTGTTAGCTCAGCAGGCAGAAAGAAAAGAAGCAAGAGCCTGGAAGCTCTGGAAATGTGCAAATCCTTGGCACCCTAGGCAGCTGGAGGATCCAGACAGAATTCCTCAATCTGGGGACCCCAGAGCCTGATATCTCTAGTTCTAGACATCATTATCTTCAGACTAGATGATTGTTGTAGGTCCTCTCCAACTGAAAATATTCTATTTTATTCACTAAAAATGGAAAAAAATACTAATTTTAATTTCAAACCAGAATACAAACAAATTAAACACATCCATCAAAAGCCTCTTGAAATTGGCATGAACTTTTTTCATGCTGCACCACTTGAATAATGGGCTGTTATGGCTGGTGTACAACACATCTTGTGGTCCCATTCCCTAAAGATACAGACTGTAGCATTAGTCAGCAGACTGATCTTGCGTCATATTAACTGTCTCCTCTCTCATCCTCTTTGTCCCAAGTATGTTAGCCCTCCCAATTTCAATTTTAAAACCAAGCCCCTTAGGGAATAACATGTTTTGTGGAGTTCCCCATTGTAAACATACCTGGATTTTCTATCTTTGTGTAAGCTAAATTGAACAGGATTTATTTTTCTGAAACTCCTACTACCACAAAGCTCTATATGCAGGTCAGCAGGCTTATGTAACAGTGATGCATCTGCCTCTCTGTCCCATATAAGACAGAATACGCTGTGACTGCTACCTAACCTTGTGCACTGTTCATCAAAGGCTCTCATATCCATCTCTTTTTTATTCCTGTTAAGGGAGACCCACTGAAACCTCAGTCTTCCAAAGACCAGCTTTTCCAAAGACCTGTAATTGTTACATGCTCCCCACAGGCTGATTCCAAACAGACACACTGGATCATTTTCATTAGGCTTTTTTTGCTTTTCTTTTTTTTTTTTTTTTTTAAATTCACTAGTGCTCATCCATTCAAGTTAGTTTTTTTCTGGAAAGAAAGTACTTTGATTTAATTAATAATAATTGTCTTCTAATATATTTTAAAATTAGTTATCTTGTGAGTTCACTCCAGCACAGATTCTTGCAGCTGCTTCTTACTCTGCATTTTCCTTTGACCTTTCCCATTTTATTGCACACCCACCAGTCCCCCCAATGAAATGTTCATGGAAGTGGTCAGGGATTCATACATGTGTGACTACAGGGCACAGCATGGAATACTCTATCCAGTCTCAGATTGTAAAAATCTTCCCTTCTTTAGAACTAGGTCAAAGTATCTTGCAGGGAACAGAACACAAGTCAACAGCAAGTGCCCAGCTCTCATGCTGAGAGGAGGCATGCACAGATCCATGCCACACTCATACACATTTGAGAACAGTAAATTTGGCCTGCTGTAGCAGGCAGTGATTTGTTTTATTCAGCTATCAAATACATGTAGACATCTATGCAAATTCCAACTCTAGATTAAGCACATAACTCTAACTTTTAACTCTAGCCTTCAGCTAGTGTGGAAATGAAATCACCAACTTTCTATAAAAATGCAAATATGGTTGAAAATGCAAGGCAATCTACCCGGAACAAGGAGTGCAGCCCACGCCTGCAGAACGGTGGGTGTGTCCAGAATGGCCCTAAAGAAATAACAGAGGCTGTTCTAGCAGACAAGACAAATCATCACACTTAACAAGGACAAATCAGAAAGACCAAACAGGACTTGGCACACAAACCAGCAGGCTGATTGACAGACAAGCCTTTGACATCTCTCAGGGGTACCGATGCTGAGGAGCATATGTGAAGAAAGATTTCCCTCCCATTACTCCCAAGCCTGAGACTTCAGAAGAAATGGTCTATTCTGCAGATACGACTTTACAATTATTTTTTTTGTCTATTTCAATTTTTACAAATAAAATATTGAAACTAGTCTAGGACAATAATTCGATACCAAGTTCACCAAAACCAATGGTTTTCACTGCAAAAGTATAACTCCAAAACTCCCTAAATGCACATCTGTAATAAAATCCAGAGCATGGCCTGTTTAGTTCATGCACAGAACAGGCTCACCACTGAGCAATTTGATGCTTAGTTAATATATGCAGTACTATACTAAGCCCAGTTAATCAACCGTCTATTCTAAAAGCAGAAAAAAAAATCTTTATGTCTATCACACTCCATCAGCTTTCCCCACTCACTTTAAGCAATTAGTTTCAAAGACTTCCTGGCTAAATTTACATAAAATGCATCCTTCCCTCCTACACTTTGTTAAAGCATTAGGCTATAATTTTATAAGGTGTTCTTGGAGATCAACAGCGGCAGACAAGTACCAGAAATTACACTATGCTTCGAGCATAGACCCAGGAATTTATGAGAGCAGCAATTTCCTGGATCACCTCATCACCTTTAATAGACTTAAATGCTTGTGGAGCAAAAAATATTATTTATTGTCAGAGATTTTCTGGATCTGTCTGCAGAGAGATGGCTGTGGCTGCAGATGGAATAGGCAGATGAGAACAGCTATCAGTGGACAAAAAGCTGCAGTTGAAAGGTCAGAAAGACTCATTGGAAAACCTCTGAAAGAATGAACTTCAGTCATTTGCAAGGGGAGAAGGTGGAATGACCTATCTAAATAAGATTTTGAGGTCCAGGGTTCTGGTGGTCAAAATGTTTGGTTACCAGGGTTTTGGTTTTCTTAGCCTGGACTCCAGCTGGCGTAACTTCATGAGCCAGCTCAGTTCTAGACTGATGAATTAAGCAGGTGGTGATGTATTTGTGGCTTTTGGTTAACGACTTGGTCTTGCAAAACCTCCTCACCCAGATCTGTTCAGAGTGTTGTAATGGGAACAGCATATTCAGGAGACTTACAAGATGAAGCCCAAAGTACTAGGACACAACAGTTGTGTTGGCAACAAGCTACTGCAAACAGTTGCATAAGCTGAAGAGAAGCAAGAGCAGTAGTTCCAAGTGTCTGCTTTTAGCATTATATTTACAGCTTCTCCCTGACTGTGCATATATTAAGCAGATTGCAAACTTGTAGTGAGTGGAGGGAACAATCTGGGTACTGAGAAGGCAGCAAACCTTTGGTAACCTTTGGCCTTTGTATTAAACGGGTCTGCTTCACTTTCGGAGTATCAGCATTTTCATCATTTGGAAAAATGAGAAAATATCTCATAGCTACCTGTGGAGATAGCCAGAAAGATTTTATCCTTGCACTGTGAAAGATCTTGGGTGATACAGACCTTGGCAGAGAGCAGTGACTCCAGAACATGTGCCATGCTGAGGGAGACTTTTCACCATGCAATATTCCCATTGACCTTTTTCTCATCAAAAGAAATATGCCACACCTTTCTTTGTTCAAAAGCCACCTGCCAGTATCAACTATCAGCTGGATTCCTCAGCCACATAATTTATCTAGTATTGCGATGGAACCAAAGAAATCAAAACAACAATGGCTGGCATGACACTTATTTTTCTGACCTAACTTCAGTGTTTTCTTGTTTCTAGGGCAACTCACAAAACCCCTGTAAGAAAATCGCTGTCATGATGGGAAAATAAGATTTTATTTTTAGATTTGGTAAACGCATCCATTAAGAAAAGGAAATTAAATGAAATGGAGAGCTGCAGTAACACTGCCATAGGATAAACACAATGTTGTCATTGACTACATCTGGGGAAAAAATTAACTGAAAGTACAAACGCACTGCTGTTTACAGAGGCCCAGGACTGATTTACTCGGGTTATTTCCAGCTTAGCAAGCAATTTCATAAAAGTAGTTCAAATATACTGTGCACGCTATACTTTCAAGAGTCATACTTTAATTTTAGCAGCTGATTCAAAATTTTCTTTCTGAAAAATCAAAACAGAAGCCAGAACCTGCTTTCCACTCATCTTCAATACACAAAACCAGCAAAGAAACTTTTGGTTTTCTCCAGAGAGAACTTACAATGGTCCCTAATTGCATATTAATACCATGAATTATTCAAAATCACAGCAGGTAACAACAAACATTCTGTTAAGTGTAATGATATAGTTAAACATGAAAAACTATACAAGCAGTGTAATTAACAACTAGAAAAGCAGAGTTCAATTAAATAGCAAATCCCACTGTTGCTTATGCACTTTATTGGAGGATGGCTAAGGCCACTACCTTCAGAAGTGCCAAGCTGCTGTAGCCCCAGGAGACACAAGGCTTCAAAGATTCTCTCTTGCTCCATGGGAAGACAGACCAGGAGGTTTGCAAGGACACCCACTACAACCAGTCCCATGTCAACAGGAGAGAGGAGTCTCCATCTCCTTTCAGTTTGCTGTTCTCACTGGGAATGTCTCAAAGGGAATTTGAGGCAGGCCATACTCCCCTCTCTCCAGTGCATTTGTCCAGAAAAGTCTTGCCCCAGCTGATCAGAATTCACATTACTCACTGGAATTACCACCAGTAATTCCAGCCCTGTTTTCTAAATGTTAAAAATGAGGCTCAAGTTTAAGAAACATGTCCTCTGCCATTCAGCAAAGCACAAGGGGTACTTCATGGGACCAGTTAGTACCTCTTCTATACTGTTGTCTGACTCACTGTTGCCTGTATCTAGAAGAAATGAAAAAAATAATTCCAATCCAGGAACACAAAAATTAGGCATAATATTTTCATGGTTTGACTTGTTCAGATACAAATTGTACAAAGTGTGATTTTTCAGAAAAGAAAGCAAAGGGAAAAATCTCTCATTTCCAGAAAACTAGTGAAGATCAGTCATTCAGCAAAGTACAGATCCCCTGCATCCTCTGTCTTATAAACTACAAGAAAGAATATAATCTAGGCAATCTAAGAAGTCATGGCACATGCTTCCTCAGAAAAGTTTCAGTAGTTATGAGGACAAATTCAACTCAAAAAGAGGAAAATTTAAAATATAAGTACCTGCTGCAGTGCTCTTTAATGATTACACATGACCTTCGCTTTTGACTGAAGGTCTCTGGTTGGAGAAAATGCCTCTAACATATTACCAGCTACACCTCATTCATTTTCAATTTATATTTCCTATCTCCCCAAGCAATCATTATTTAGTGATACAGAAAAGACAATTCAAATCTTTCTTACACCCAGAAGTCATTTTATTCTAAGTGATAAGAATTAAGGGATGTTGGCAAGCTCACAGGGAAAAACAGACCATTGCCGAAAGCATGAACTAATTTTTAAATAAAATTGTTTGTTCACACTTTATTTCTACCCTCCCTTCCTCACTCCATTATAAATAGATTTTTATGTGATGTCTTTTGAAGATTCAGCAGCAGCCCTGGGATGAACCAGTCCAACTAGTGTGTTTCTCTGAAGGAAAGCAGCTCCCCAGACCACAGCTTCTGCCATTTCTTACATCTGTGCACAGGCTGCAATGAGGAACAGAATGACTGTGCTTTCTCTCCAGTCATCCCCAAGCCAGCATTTAACCTGCAGTATTGGACACCAGGTTCAAAGATCAGCTCTCTGACCTAAAAATTAGCCATTTTTAGCCAAAAAAGCCAGAAGTAGGTTATCCCAGCTAATTATGCAGACATTCTGTATCCCACGCGTTGAACATACCAAGTCATTGGGACTATGTAGCTGATTATCCTGCAATTTCCACAGGCCTGAGACTCCAAAAGGGCACCAAGCCCATAAAGAATGACATTGGGCAACTTCTAGGTACCCTCACTTCATTAACTTTTTTTTTTGGAGGCATTACACATTCTGTCTTCACTTCAAAATATGTAAACCACGCTCTTCTGCAAAAGCAAAAGGAAATACACAAATTCCTTCAAGCTTCCCTCTATCACTGCCCAAGGGGTTAAGCACAGAGTCAGATATTCAGTTACCCATCTGATTTAGTGCCCAGCTGCCTTGGATATAGGACCCATATCAATTCTCTTGTCACTGGAGCATAAACCCTGAAATGTGCTCAGCAGTGCTTTGTGCAAGGCTACATTTTCATAAGAATAATGCACAAAAATCTCCCTCGGACAGAAAGAAAAACAGTGTGGAATCTTCCCTGATCCTGCAAATCCTTGGTTACACAAGAAACAAACAACATGGATAATATCTTTTCAGTGGCAGAACCTATTTTATCAGCAGAGATTGATACACTATACACTACATGAGTGCACACTGGGGGTACACCAGCGGGAACTATCAGGAGAAATTTTATTTCCATGAGTCTAACACTATTCATTCTGCTGAAATAATGTGCACCATGAGAAGTCTAATTGGGTGTCAGCTGCAAGAAAAGTGCTTGTCCCCTCTCTCACTTTTGGCAGCACCAAATACTCTGAATTGAAACAAATACCAATGTGAGCAAATTACAAATACTCAAATACTCGCTGTGTCCAACAAAGGGGACGCACTTGGTCTTTCAAGTTTACTCCTATCTAATTACATCACAGAATAAGAATAGAATATTCCAACTTATTAAATTACTTCTTCAAGGATTCAAAGCTGCAACTGCTGCCTCAAGAGCTGCCCTGCAGCTGTGTGAAGGAACATAACAACCAGCTAATGCAGCTGCCATCCCTAGCCCATGGCTTGGAGGAGGGAGTGGGTACAAGTTTGTGTCTGAAGCTGTATGCTACATGTTCCCCCCTTCCCCTTTCCACAGAGGAGAGCTCATTTCATGGTCAAACTTCTTAGTTGGTTCTTGAGCACAAACAAAACCACCTTTGTGCTGGGAAGGAGGCAAGGAAAGCAATACAAGTGGAATTTCTGATGCAGAATCTTTCTTTCCCTTGTTCCCCCTGCAGAAAGCTGCCCGGCCAGCAGCAGCCTCTCGGCAGGAGCGGGCTGACAGTCTCAATAAAGCAAGTGGCAAAACTGATCTGGCTTTTCAGGGCCAGACAAAAAGGAAAAGAGTTGGGACCCTTCTAAAGCAATGAGAGGTTTCCTTTGTAGGGCTGAAGGCTGAACAAAGGCTCACAGGAGACTAGAATTTTAACTCTGCCCTTATTTCATTAGATTTAGGCTCAAGTGGTATTTTACAGGCTTAGCCAGCAAATTCAATTGGTAGCACAGATGAGCTACTACAGGAGTGTTTTAAGGCTTGGTTTCCAATGGAAATGGAGTAATCATCATTACTCCATGATGTCTAAACTCACTATTTCCTCTATTTATCTGCATTTCTGCATTACTCTTGAACCCTGTGGCCATACTTAACTAAAACAAAAAAAGAAAAGCCTCAAACTTCCTACAAAGAATTTCCTACAAGAAAGAAGTGCTTTTTGAAATGTCAGAGGCATGGTGAAAGTAAACAACTCTTAGAGGAAGCTTCCTCACTGTACTAAAAGGTATACAGGTTAGGATTTTCCTGCCTGTAGAGTTCACATGGGTCCCCCACATATCAAAATACTGCAAAGCTTCTTCAGGGCCTCAAGCCCATGGAGTAACTATCAGAAATATTCTACTTGCAAGCAAATCTGATCCAGAATTTTGTTGCTTCTCACTTGAAAATTCTGATTCCCTTGTCACCAAGACAGGTCCCCATGAGAGACCAGCAGCAGCATTTAATGATGCCTGTAACACACCGCTCTGTAATCAGGTTGTTTCTCCTGTAAGACAAATGCCTGATCCCCACTAGCACTGGGCTCTGCCTTCAACAACTGCATTCAACAACGTGGGCTTACCTCAGCTTCACAGAAAATACCTTTTCTTGGTTTTCAAATATCTAAACAACATTGCATCTAGAGAGCAGGTTCCACACACAGGATCCACAGCAATCTGTCTTTTGACAGACTGGAACAACTGAACATCATCTGTGATACAAATCATGGGCCTTCCCAGTGAAGAGCATCTCTCTAATTACTAACCTGTTCCCCAGGAAATTGGCTTCAAGTGCCAGCCTTTCTCATACTCCCCAAGTCAGGGCCCTAATCCACGATGGACCAAGTGCTCATTCAATGGATCTAGGCATTACATTAAGCAGAATGCTGTTGCAAGCATTCAATTATTTTATTTATCTAGATAGCCAGATCCTTCACTGTCTTTGCATTGGTAATGCAAGGTTACTATAGCAACATCTGTGACCACGATCAAGATACCAGAGAAGAGCTGATGCCTGGATTAATGTATTTGTAGGCTTAAACAGGAATTGTAAAGATTAAAGATTAATAGTCCATTAAATTCATAGGAACTCTACCCATGATGTTGCATTTATCCATTTCCTCTCCTTTCACTTATCCCTAAACACTACAGTATGTGATCACAACTAGAGTATATTATGACAACACTATTTAAACTTGTGTTTATTTTCTGTTTTCAGTTTAGCACACAATTAAATTTCTTCATGAGGTTCTAAGACTAATGTATATTTTATACTATGATTGGCCAATTTATTAGCATCTTGTAGAAGCTAGAGCTCTTGAACAGATTTGCAGGTTATTTAGATCTCCACAATAGTTCAAAAAGAAGAACATGCAGAACAAGTTATCCACCTAATGCAATATTAAACACAGAGGCATCTTCAATTTGCTTTTTATTTTCCTGTACTTAATAGGTTCTTTTTAAGACCCAATGACTTTCATTCAACTAGAGACTTGGTTGCCAGCAGTCTGCCACAAGCTCTTAAGAGATCAGCACACATTTAGCTGTTTCCTTGACAGCTCTTCTGTAGACAAGAGAAGACATTGCTCCTGAATCCAAGGCTGGGTGTAAGCTGCTCACACAGCCAGGATGGTGACATGAAGGAGGTTAGACACGGAGAGAGGTACTGGGAAACTGAGGTAATTTTTATTCTTTTCTGGTTTGCCATTAAAGTACAGGCTTAGCTCCCAGAAGAATTTCAGCTAGAAAATATAGTTTTTCTCCATCTTTCCTCCATTAACACTGCACAAACTGCCTCAGTTGGCATACATGGTCATAGATCAGAAAAACACGAGTGGTTCTATCCAGTTTTAACTATTTCCGGTGCAGGACAGACAAAGAAATCTCATTCTTAGTAACCATTCAAGCAAAAGAGACAAAGCAGTGGGCCCTCAAGTGATACTTCAGCAGCATATATGTCATATGGTGATCTTCCACAGAGTCACAAAATGTCTCCAAGAGGCAGCAAATGAGTGTTCATTACTGTCTCGCAAGCAAGTCTCTTCCTTTTTTTTTTTTTTTTTTTAATATTTCATGCTAATATAATTCTTCTCTGAGCCAACTTCTTCTCCCAAAGGCAGAAGGATTACTTTCCTATTTTCAGGAAGGAGGGGAACTGAGCTTCAAAGTACAGTGCCTCAAAGCCATGCACTATAAAAACCTCCACCACTATCAATGTTAGAACTGGTAAGGATGAACTAAAGATACTGTAAGAATATTCATTCCATCACTGCAGTCTTGACACAAAAGGCAGACTCTGTTTTGGTCCTGGAGTCTCACAGAGCAGACAGCTTAGGGGATTCCTGGACTGAAAAGCTCTATCATCATATGGTCAGTTGCATTTGGGGGTTTTTTGTTGCTTTGTTGGTTTTTTAGCTTTGATTTCTTACTGTTGGTGATTTAGCTAACAAAGAGTTTCTGTATCTCCTGCATTTGGTCTTTTCTTTCTCATTGTTTAAATTGCAGTCTGTAGACAGAATAGGAAAGATAGACCCTCACAAATCCAGTAAAAAATTTTGTTATTGTACAGTTATTTTCCAACAAAAGCACTTATTTCAAAGATACCCAGTTGAGACTGCAGAGGGAAGAAGCTGATTACATTGGTTCCATCCACATGGTTTCCCAGCATTGTTGGAGTTCTACTTAATTCCAATCAACCAGCATAATTGACAGCAACCCAAAAATCATTGAACCGTATGTCAACTTCACACTTCTAACTTTTAGACTTGCTTCCCTTTGATATTTTAAGGCTTTTGGCTAAGATTTTAAAAACTCACCTTCCCCAACCTCCCAGCTATAATTAAATGGCCTGGTTTTATAAAAGTGCTGAGTGTGTCACACCTTCACAGAGGCCTGAATGGTACTTAGTGTTTCTTGGTTTCAGTCTAACACGTCACAAGTTAATCTTCAGAAAGTCTTAACTACATTTTCTTGCAACACTCACATCAACCACCAAAGAAAAATCTTCCTATGCTCCCAGCCTAACAAGAAGATGAGAGGAGGTTTTTTTTTTTGTCCCATCATCATTATATTCCCTCGTGTCTTTGCAAATGAATATTACACCTCTCCAGCTAATATGACCATAAATCATTTCTTCTCACCTCTTTGCACCCTCCTGTGTTCTAAGCCTTTTATTTTAATTGACTTAAGAAAAGGTTTTATCAAAGAGGACAGCACACCAGCTAGCAATTAAAATCTATCAACATCATTTCTGCAGCCTCCCTTAAAATTCTAGCCCCTCTTTCTCACCTTTTACAGAAAAGGGTCAAATAGTCTCTAAAAACAACACAAAGGCAAGGAAAAATACACACAGATGTATCAAAGGGATGACTGAAACTTTTAAAATTTATTTTTGTGTTAAAAGTTTCCCTCACTTTCATTGATGAAACTAGCCAAAAATGTCTTATCCAAAACATCTAAAAAGATGCCTGGCAAAAGCCCCTAGTGGTACAAAGACTGGATTTTTTCCCATTCTACCAGGATTTGCACCAACAAATAGCAATGTTGACATCATCTGCAGTTTAAGGTGATTTTGCAAGTCACTCGAGTCTAATCTGGGGTCTAAAGCACAATTTCATTCAGCTTCTTTTTTGTCCCCAGACTTCTTGAAAATTGTTGGAGAAATCACTCAGGATCTTGTGTCTTGACCATCTCCTTGTAAAAACAATGATGTAACAACTATGCCAATATTTAAATACCTGCCTAACTCATCAGTTTAAGCACACCTTTAGTGAACTGTCTTCTGCTACTGAAGTTCATTAAATTTCCCTAAATATGCACTCAAGCAGTTTTGCTGATGTGGCACTGTAGCGTACAGAGCATTCCCATCTCTATGGTGATACAAAAAATATCTGAAGCTATACAATAATGTATATTTTATTCTCATGAACCAAGTCAATATTTTCTTTCTTAAATCCCAAGCAGTCATGTTCTTCCTTTGTTGGAGAATCCATGTGGTTCTGTGTGGCCAAATTGAAGCCATTAATCTCTCCTGTTTGTCACCTCCAGATTAAAGTAGTTTTGCAACCAGAGACAGAGCAGTGTGTTCCTGATGCTGGAACAAAGCTCTCTCTCAGGAGCCTCTACTAATCTACAAAGGGTGAAAATTGAATGTTTTATGAAGAGCATCACAAGTAAGAAGGAAATCATGTATTCCTTCAAGCTTTAATCCTAACTGAACTACATTTCAGTATTGACTTTAACAGGAGATATTTTGTGCTACTAAAAGCATGCAAGTGAGTATTTAATACACTATTAGTATAAAAAACTTATTTAAGGACAGTAGTTTTTTCAAGATTTTATGATTATTGCAACAAAGACCATATGTTTGCAACTGTCTAAAAAGTATCTGATTATGAAATTCCCTTTTTTTTTAAATTTCTTTTTTTCTTAGCAAATGTCTGCTTTTACAGGCATTTCCTATTTTGTGAAAAATATCTGGGAGAAAGGAAATTTTTTCTTTGGCAATTTTAAAATATTTTGGTAGAGGGCATTGAAAACAAGTTTGTCATCATATAGCTGGACCTACTGAGGTATTTGAAGCTACCTTTAGTGACTACAAAAACAGCTAAAACACAGTAAAAATGTAAAATTACCATTAATATGTTGTGCTCTGTCTAACTTAGCAATTAATGAAGTGCAATAGGAGCACAGAGAACAGAAAGGTGGTATTAAGGACTCAAACACACTGGACAAGTTTTAGGGCTTGATTTTGAAATGGCTTTAGTCTGATCTGATGAACTGAAAACCATCAGCATCTGGAAAGCATTTTTCAGTATAGAGTCACTTAGAAGACATTAGTTTTGCCTACTG
>PYHW01010641.1:345352-514113 GCA_013186435.1 Turdus rufiventris | reverse complement strand
AGCACTCACAGAATTTTTGATTTTACTCAAGACAACTAGTTTTCATTATTCACTTTCTCTTCTATTCTCTACAGTATGGTATTTGCCAAGGCAGTTTTCTATTTTACCTGAGGTAGATTGAAAGCTACCTCTGTTAGAAAAGGTATTAAACTATATTAAAGATGTTCTAAAAAGACTAAATCTCCATCCGTTGAATAAACTATTGGATATAATCAGAGACTAAAGATTTTGCATGAAAGATTTCAATTTAAGCTTTACAAACATTAATTAAAAATAAACCAGCAACCATGCAGAATTTATTGTATGGCAATAAACACATAAGAATCTCTGCTCTTTCATTTAGATGAGTAAAATTATTTTGCCTTGACTAACATACAGCATAAGTAAGGAAGACTCTCTTATTAGTCTGGATCAAGATTATTATTATTTCCTTTTACTTTTTCATATCTGTCATCAAGACTAATCCTTCCAGAAATTGTATGAAATCCAGATTTTCCA
Source organism: Turdus rufiventris (assembly GCA_013186435.1). NCBI lineage: Eukaryota > Metazoa > Chordata > Aves > Passeriformes > Turdidae > Turdus > Turdus rufiventris. The sequence goes on along the minus strand of PYHW01010641.1, from coordinate 513,615 downwards.
ATTTTTATTTCAAAGGTAAAAAAAAAAAAAATCCCAAATCAAACAAAGTCAAATGAGTAAATTTGTGTTGTGTTTGCCATCAAATAGGCTGACTGCATTTTCGTGGCAATGGACAGCACAGCCTCTGCCCACCCTTGGACATGTACTGTGCAGGGACACTTGGAAGTGGGAGGCATATCCTGGAGTAATAAATTGGCAGATTTCCACCCTGGAGACACAACAGCAAAAAGGGTACATTACCAAGCATGTTCACACATAAACATTTGTCACTCTGATCTGGGTAAAAAAGTCACCTTTAGACTTAAGTACTTATCACTTAGTACTACAATGTCACATTTATTATTTTAAGACGAGGGACCTGCCACAGCTCCTGCTCTGAAGGGCAGGCTTGGTAGTTTGTCAAAACCACTACAAAGCATTTCCAAAATGGACCCAGTACCAGCATTAAAACAACCATCATTTCTTACTGAGGTCAGCCTGTGCATGCAGGGGCCTGTAACAGAAGGAATTTATTATTTCCACTTGCCTTCTAGGATGTGTATAACACAGAAGTGCTCGTGACAGGGAAATCTCTGGGTAGGCAGCACTGTATAATGCCTCACCCAGCCAAACCCAAACTCAGATGTCACACCCTGCAGAACAGTGAGAAACACTGCATTCTCAGTGAGAAACTCCTTTCCTTCAAGCAGTGCAGGAACCTGCCTTTTAAAGGCACTTAGATTATCATGGAAAGACCTAATTAAAATATTTTTATCTGACACCCTCTCTACCAGGCCAGCATTTTTCTTAACTTCTAACCAAGACATCATGTCTGCCTCTAACTTTCTTCAGAAAGGGAAATTGTAATTTTCTTAATCAAGCTTCAGAAGATCCTCCAAAATTCAAACTCCCTGTATTTCTAACCTGTAAGTCCTGTACTAGTTTTATTAAATCCTCAAAGCAAACTTTGTCATAGCTGAGTACTCTTTCACTGTGTCCTTACTAACACTTTTTCATGTTACAGTGAATAAAATCAGGTCCTAATCAGGCGATCTGAGGTTGTTCTTTATCTCCTAGCTACAGTAAACTCCTTATCAATCTGTATCAAATCCAAATATCTCAGCGTTAACTAGGGCAGGAAGTTTGATTCTTAAAACTGAAACAAAACACCCTCAGCTCTCACTTGCCTTAGCAATTAATCCCAGCTCCTACTCCATCCGCTGTCACTTGGAATTTGGTTTTAATGAGGCACTGAAACTCTGTTCTACTCCAACACATGATATCTACTCAGGAATCACAGATACTCTAGTTAAAAAAAAAAACAAAAGCACTAAACTACTTTGTGCATTTCTGCTGAATAACCAATAAATGGATGTAGTACTGACTCTTTACGGATTCCTTGGCATAGAAGCATCTCTGTATTAGATTGTGCCTATATTTAAAGAGGTTTTTGCCACAAAGCCAATAGCATGGACTGAGCACAGGGATAAACACTGGCATTACATTTCCCATGAAGAGCACAACTGCTGCCTTACAAGAGCTGGTGACAGGCCAGTGCTTTTCAGAGCAAAACTGAATTTCAAATCATGGGGCTGCTCTCCTACAACTGCACTGGACATTTGTCTTCTTAGACAGCAAGCCAGAGCACCAGCAGTCTGAACACTGATTTGAAGTGGACACAGAGAGACTGAGTTTTCTAAGACAGCCTGGAAAGAGAAGAAATACTAATGCCAAAATAAATGAGGTTTGTACAGCCATTTCAGCAAGACTACTCATTGCACAATTTTTTCTGATACGGTGCTAGACCAAGCTAGTAAATGAGTACTTTGCCCTGAAAGAAGTTTTACTTGATTACAGCAGCAGAAATTGCAGTACTTTGTGTGCTATGTAATATATATGTCATACGTGGTATATGAAATGAAAAAGGAATAATACTGAATTTTCTTTTAATCTATAACACAAGAGTGTCAGAACACATGTAAGTAATGCAAGCTTCCTTAAATCTTTACCATTTAAATAATTTATTATCTTTATAAATTTTTGAAATATATTTTTGGCAAAGTACTTCACTGTGCTACCCTTTGGCATTTGGACTTCTGCTAAAGACCTCACTAAAAGTCAAAAAATTGTTTATAAATTAAATTAGTTATTTCATGCTAAACATTATTATGGTTTCAAATCTACAATCTCAATCTTTTGGGGAACTAAGTGTTAATGGCATGGAAAATAGTTCTCTCTTTCCTGTGGGAAGGAATACTATAATATCCTTGACATAAAAATGCTTGTATTTAACAGCCCCTGAGAGAATCCTACTCCCTTCCCAGCACCTGCAAGGGAGCAATTGTATCTGTGAGAATTTCACATGACACAGAAAGAAATGATCTTGCCTATTGCAATTTTCATTGGCAGCTCCTAGGTCACTGGTGTGGGGTGCTGGAGGAGACCCCTGCAGCAGAGGTCAGATGGACTGGGGGCAAAGGGACAGGATAAACCCATGGATATACAGTTTTCCCTATTTTTAATCATACTTAAATCACCCTCACATACAGCTGACAGAGAAAGGAACCAGCATCTGCAGTGGAAGAAGGTGTGCTACTGAATTTCCAAAGACAGATGCAGGGCGTTGACATGAGAAACAAAGGATCAAATGAACAATTTTAGATCACAGACTGAATCAAATAATTCCAGATGATTAAGACATCTGGGAAAAAGGACACACAGGCAAAGCAGCACAGATAATGACTTCATAGAATTTGTTTCAAGTAACATTCAGAGAAATGAACCTAATCTTGCTGTACTTTGAGTAATAACTGCAAATGATGCTCTCAAAGAGCTGCTGTAACAGACTCAGAAGCTGCCTCAGCATTCAGACCCCACAAGGCACAGAGAAGGCTGAGCAGGAGCAATGCTGCCAAGGGCAAACCAACTGAGTGTCATCCCACTGCTTAGGATGAGTAACTGGATGTCTGCAGGGGCTCACTGGGGGGAGAACCACAAATCCCAGCAGAAGTTAATGTGTGCCTGAGAAGGTACATCACCTACTGTGCTGGGAACCCACCTCAGTGTGCCAGGAGAGGCCCTGAGCAGCCAACCAGCTCAGAGACACTGATGAGCCCCCAGAGGAATTTCAGAAAAACACACAGGAAAATTTATGAGCAATACCAAATACTCTTGGCTTGTTTCACACCTTTTTTCCACAACACAGTATTTGGTGTTTATTTGTTTACATTCCTTCTTAGCATAAGAGGTGTTCAGGGAGCAGTTTACCCATCTCTATCAAATTATGCAGGCCAGTGGTTGCTCCAGATTAAATATTAATAGAATAAATAATGTCTTTCAGTAAAGACTTGAGTTACCTGAGTACTTCCTAAACTCATGGCAGACTTCCCCAGCTCTTCATCTGGGTATAACCATGGAAGAAAACAAAAATAGTTAAAAAGGGAATGTGAAAAGCACATGTTTATATGATTTAATACAGGATAGATAACTACCTTTGGTGGTCATTAAGTTGTAGCTGGTTATTACAGAGTGATCTATGTTTCATAACATTTACTTTATAATGATTTGATGAGATGGATTCAGGGGCAAATAGATCTTCTGTCAGACTTGAAAACAAACAACATGAAAGCCTCTCTGACCCTAGCACAGCTGTGGTATTCACATGGCTGACTAGGAATGGTACTATTAAAGCTTTCTAATATCTAGTTTCAAGCTTATCCTCTGATTCACATCCACCAATTACTGCAGAAAGGCTACAAAGTAAGTAATATATATGCAAACAAAGGCAATAATATATATATGTAAAATTTGAAAAACCCAGACTAAGTATATTAGGCCAAATCCTATAGCCATTATTCTTCTTTCCCTCCTTCCCACATACATATTTAGGTAACTGGCTTGCTTAAGCATCTTTAAATAATTAAACATCTTTAGCATTCAGGCAACTCTCAGGCTAATTTCAAACAAAAGATAAATTTCCAGGCTTTCACAGGAAACTACTAGCTTGGTCTGCCCTTCCCTGTGCTACAGAAAGCCACAGGAATGCCTCCAACTTGACCCAGTGCTCACTGCTGGCACATATTCATGCCAGCTCTCCCCAGCTTGGGGCTGCGTAGATATATCCAAATTCTCTTTTAAGTTAGTATGTACATCTTCAGTCCATACAGCTAATTCGGATTATTTGCATTTAATTTCAGCTTTGCATTGCAAATTGCAACTTAATCATCAGGAAGCAGTGGATTTCAAAAGGACTACTCAAAGAATCAGCTCTTAGCTGATGCTGAGCAAGGGCTTCAGCCATGAAACTGAAATTTCTGTTTGCAAAAAATTCTCCTGAGTGCCACAGTAGAAACAATGACCAAAAATCTGGACACAAATGTACAGCAACTGTGAGCAAAAAAATTCTTCAACTTCTATCTTAGTCTGATGCAACACAAAGATCTGTTCCTAAATGCCCGTGTCTTTACTGACATATTAACCCATGAATTATTGTAAGAATACCATATACTTTTGTATGAATAATAAAGAAAATGGGGCTACTATTACCATTAATGAGGTAGGACCAAGGCCTTGATAACAAGATGGAAACATCCCTTTGAAAGTTCATAAGTCATTTCAGATAACACTTGCATGAATCCAAATGACAGAATGACTAGGAGTAGTGATGTTACACTCATGGGGACTGTGTTTAGAGTAATGGAAAGGGCAGCAAAGACACATATTTAAAATTAATGTGCCCAGGAAGATGAAGAAGAATTGCAAAGAATACATAATTTTAAACTAGAGGTCACAGTAGCTGAACACTCTGTGTACCCTCAATATTGCATCTATACCCAAACAGTATAAAGAAGAGAATGTACTAAATTTATATATTGGTCATAGAATGCATTTTCAATCATTAATCATAAAGTTATTTCAATTTTCATAACAAAAAGAGAATCAAGTGATCCTGACTAAGTCAGCACAATTGTGTTGGTTAAAATGAGCACATACCTAGACCCAAGTGAGCTGCAGCAACCACTGTCTCCTGTCCAGCCAGTTGCCAGGAGCTGTGAAAAATGGTTACAGCACTGCATGTCTCCAGAAGGAGGGAAATGTGGAAGGGGCATAATGGGGCAGATAGAGGAAAAACTGAAAGAGAGAAAACTCTGATTTGTGAAAGGGGAAGATGGAGCAGTAGGTAAGTACTTGGAATCTCATAAGGTAGCCAGTAGCATGTTTCCTCTAGGAATAGTGGTCTAAGCACTCAGGCAACCAAAGGATCAAACTACAGACTGTGAACTCTCATTTGTGTAGAAAAGTATCTCTTTCAAGCCCACACAAGCTTTCAGTAGCTAGATCCATGCAAATTATTGCGTCAATTAGTGAATATAGGAGTCCTGCATGTCCCAGGTAATCAGTATGGCATCTTTCACAAGCACTACATCTATTCAGAATCAGAATTGTTTAGGTCAGAAAAGACCTTTAAGATCATGAAGTTCAACTATTAACCCAGCACTGCCAAGTCCACCAAGTGTCACATCTACACATCTTTAAAATACCTCCATATTCCACCACTTCCCTGAGCAGCATGCCTTTGACAACCCTTTCTGTGTAGAAATTTTTCCTAATATCCAAACTAAACTCCTCTGGTGCAACTTTGAGGCCATTCCTCTCCTCCTGTCACTTGATACCCAGGACAAGAGGCCATCCCCCACTTGGCTACAACCTCCTTTCAGGTAGGTGTAGAGAGTGGTAAGATCCCCTCAAGCCACCTTTCTTCAGTCTAGTTAATACATAAATCAATCTACTATTAAAATTAAAGATCAGCTTTCAATACATTTATTTGTATTGGGTAAAATGTTTCAACTCTTCCTTCTTGGTGTAAAAGGATCCAGTGCTTAGTGCACTGGCCTTGGATTTAGACCAGATTTTGATACTGTTTTGCTAGACTGTGTATAACTTTGGACTTAATCTCTCTGTACCTCAGTAAAGGAAAAAGTTGCTGTATTTCAAGGGCATGGTGCAGTGTGCCTGGTGTGTGTGGATCTTGAATGCAATCAAAGCAAACATTACACAGTTCAGAGAAGCAGGTAAATAGCTGATACAAATTGGCTGACTCAGAAACATTGCATAACCTGAGTCCTGGCCAAGTCCAAGTGATGGACCAGAACCAATGAGGGCAAGAAACCCAGCTTCTAAAGTGAAAAGGAAACATGAATAAACATGGTATTTCAGCTAAAAATATAATATTTACATTAGGACCAATTTTAAATAGTTTATTTTAAAACTATTATGAAGACATGTCTTTCTACTTAGTTTGCTGGCTTCGTGGCTTTTTTTTTTGGTTAGGCAACAGAATAGATTATATGTCAGTGACAGTTGTGCAAAAAATGACAGATGTGGGTTCATCACCAGAAATGGTTCTATTGATTTTATTGAGTGTTTCAAGATCAATGTGCTGTATTTGAAATTTAACACTACTAAAAATTAGCATAGAGGGTTTTCTCTATCTAAATGAAACTAGAATAAAAGCATAAAATTTAAATAAAACTTAATATAACAATATTTTTTGAGATAAAACTATAAAACTTTAAATGCTCATTTTCATTAAACCTACCTTGCATTCTGCTTTGTAAGTTATTGCAACATCCTAGTTCATCCTCATCTCTGAATTGAACATCTCTCCACTGTTAAATAATACAGACTGAACCAACTGGTAAACTCATCCCTGCAGAGAAAATAAAAATCATACAGCAAGAGGAGTGTTTTCATTAGCTTTTTCAGACACTGACATAGTGTAAAAGGAGGCACTGGAACTTTTGTTTTAGTGAGAAAGTCAATTTAACAGTGTCCCCATCTGAGTTCGTACCATAAAGTCAATTGTTACCCCCTGTCCAATACATCATTCCAGTTACAGTGCAGTTTCAGATAATGCTTTAAATGCTTTGGTTCAACAGGGACCCAGCTTTCTTGTATCAACCACTCCTGATCAACACTGTGATTTTTCCCTATTAATTCTGTATTTTGGAGATCAGCAAAACATTACTCAGTCACTATCTTCAGCATTAGCTAGGCAGTCTAAAACAATTTGCATTAAGGTATTTGGTGGTACAATTGCTTTAATAAAAGGGGACTTTTATTTAACAGACAAAATAGTGAATGAAAAGAAGCAGCTGTAATAGAATAGGATGGAATAAAAAGACAATATCTGAAATAAATAGCTGCTAAATTCACAAGGCAAGGAAGTGAGAAACACAACACCTCAAGCAGAAAAGGCTGACTGTCCTTAATATTCAAGAGTAGAACAAGTGAGAATTTGGGGTAGAAATGTGACTTAATGACATAAAGACTTTGGCTTTAAAATTCTATCAGAATGGGTAGCAACTGAAAAGGCAAGAAGAAACCAGGAGATGTTAATTGTGTGTACACAGCTTAAAAGGATTGACAAGAAAAGATTCTCATCCTGTTTTTCCTATTTACTTTGCCCTGGACTGTAGTAACCTAACACAATATGCAAAACTGAGGCTTTCCAGAGTGCAAAATACTTTGGAGCTGTACAGGACACAGAACAGGAGAAATGTCAAATATATCAAATGGAAATACTTCACTGAAGTACAAAAAAAAAAAATAAAAATAAAAAAAAGTGACCATTTACAATAAAGACTGACATTTTGGAGGAGAGAGCTTTTAGGACTTTTCAAAAATGTTGTTTGCCCTATATATGACATGAAATGGCTTTGAAAATTTGATTCCAAAAGCTAAAAGAAAACTAAGATGTTTACTAGATAGATTCTTGTGCAAACTTTATACTCTAAAGTGAAGACTGATTCTTGGGAAAGACTACACCTAAGTGGAGAGAGAAACAAGGAATGACAAGATCCAGGATGCACGACTGGTAACAAGTTCATAACAAAGTGGTGGGAGACTCCTTTCCATGGAATACTGCTAAGAGAAAAAGTTCACCTGGGTTCAAGAGAGCCTTGACAACTGAAATCCATCGAGATTCACTGAACAAATAGAAACCAGCTCTGCTTCAGGAAGTCCTTGAGCAGAAAATGATGAAAGCCCTGGAGAGAACCAGTCTGCCCCTGTCTCTTCCCCAAGCTATCTGCTTTCAGCTGCAAGCTCATTTTTTATGGATCTTCCTTTTCTGACAATAAGCATATTTCTGTCCCATTCACAAACAAGTTTCTTTACTCTCACTATGAGAAACAACACAACACTCTGGCTATTTGACTTCACTAGTTGTGCTCTAATATATGCCTGAAAAATACACGAGGAGGTGTAAAGTAAGAATGAAGCCAATTTTTAGGAAGTTTTGCCTTACAGTAATCTGAATGCTGTAACTTATTTGCTTACAGGATGTCCATGCCACAGTGTCAGCATGTGTGGGTACCACACAGGCACAAGGCACACAAGCCCTGTCCTGCCATGACTCAGCAGCAGCAAAACCATTTTGGCAGCAGTAGCCACTAAATGTAACTAAAAGGTCTGAAAAAGGACTAAAATAAATTTTGAATGATGCTGCCCACTTTAATAACTTATTAAGGACAGAGATACTAGCCAGGTCCAAGTGTCACACATCACCAGGACTGAAAAAGCCATGATCTGACTGGATGAAATCTTAGAGTGCACAAAGAGAGCTCTAAGTGCTCTGGCAAAAGAAGGAAATGTCAGCTGGCTGTTTAACTTGTGTTCTAATCAGACACTACTTCTGTCTCATTTGAAGATATTTTCAGAAGAAAAAAAGAAAATCCACAACTGCAACCAAGTGACACGGAAGTAACCAACAGCAGCTCCCTCTATGGGAAAGCAGGTGTTGCATTTGTCACAGCTGATCTTATGACAAGGCTCTCAGCTGAAAACACGTTGTCAAAGGGTTTCTGTAGCAGCCAGGTGACCAAACAAAATGAATGGGAATTCCAGCCTAGACAACATCTGTTTCTTCATTCTGACCCCTTCTCTCTCTGCCCCAAGAAGTCCTTCAGCACCTGGGCTCACCAGGCACATGTTCTTTCCCATCTGAGCCAACCCACCTGAAGGTTTCTAACTCTGCCCGTTTGCTGTGGGGGGACAAACGCCTTCAGCACGGTGAGACTGAACATATATGAAAAATGTTTACGTTGACTGTCTCAGCCATGAACTCTTGAAACTCTGGGGAACAGAAGGCGGCTCCATTCTTCCTCCTTTTCTCCCCATTTTGAAGAATAGCCTAATGCATTATATGACATTTTCTTCTTAACATGCATCTCTACGAAATCTAATAAAAACTTAGTTTTCTCCCTTTTAATTACTACATGAGCAACCTGTACACAAGAAATTCCAGAACTAGTGTCCACCCTGAATATTATTTCACCTATTTTGCTGAAAATGCAAACAGAGTTTGGAGCAAGACACAGAATTACAGTACTTTTACTTTTTCCTGATATAGGTAATTTATCAGTATATAAAGCCTTCCACTTCTGAAGGAAGCTGTTCATATTCTCACCACAAATCACAATATTTCTGGCTTTAACTATGATTTACTGAAGAATTAAATGCGTGCTAAGGAATTAAGTATATATATGGTTTATAAAACATGATCACCAGAATTGAGAAACAAGGATCCACATGTAAATTCTGTCTTTCCTAACACACATGTGCCTGTTTTTCTCTTAGTGCTTCTGCCTCAACACAACTTCATCTCTTTTTCCACCAGCCTCCACTTTTGTTCCTGGACAGATTCTCTTTTCCATCATTTCTTCTCTCAAATCTTTTTCCTCTCCCTCCTCACTACCTTTAAAATGAGTATGAAAGAAACTTCCACCCAATTCATCCCACTAGCCTTAAATCCTTCATAATTTCACTGTGGCTTGTGGAAACTCCCTGTCACCAGAAACCTGACCAACACTCTTTTTCATCACCTCTTGTCACAGAGCACTCCTGAAGGAGACAGACAGCATGGAATCCTTTTTTTTCCAGCTAAATAATTTGTTTCCAACCACAGGAAATTTCAAAACTTCTCAGAGGAGAGAAGATCTGTATCACCCTTGTGGGAAAACCTTGTGTTTGGGGCACTGGTGGGTGAGGTCAGGCAGGGCCCCCCTTCCCACATGAGATGCAGACTGTGAAAAAGGCAAGTGCCTTCCTGCCAGCTGCCTGTGACATGGCTCTGCTCACAGAGCAGATTGTTAAAGGTCAGAACATGGAAAAAATCCTGTTTTCTGGAAGTTAGTAATTGTCTTTTGGATTGAACATCCCAAACAGGAGTGTTATGGCCTGGACTCACTTCAAGCCCACCATATAAGAGGCGGAGCTTGCCTTCTCTCAGGTTACCAACAAGTAGACTGGACAAGGAAAGTTAAAAAAAATAATAATAATAAAAAAATATAAAAAAATAAAAAAAATTTTAAAAAAGCGCCTTGAAATCCAAAAGCCATAACTCACTGATTAAATATGGGACTGACAAGGCTCTGAAATCCTCTGAGGACCAGACCCTAACTGAATTTTAATTGAATCAGGGTAAGCCTCTGTTGAAATTGGAGTGTAATCATCCTCAAACTTCTTTAGATCATAAGTACCTGCAAGCTGGAGGTCTCAATTTACAGCTGCTTGATAAATATGAAAATTAGTAAAAAATTCCAGGTGCAAAATGCTAAGGAGCAATTGCTGCTAAAATCACAGCTCTGGTACTGAATTAGTGCATTTGGAAGCCATCTGTGCTCTTACAGATCTGATTACAGGTGGCAATTTTGCTGATAGTGGCATATGATTATCAGTGGCAGCAAAAAAAAGCTTTTAACTCTGAACTGTTCTGTGGATGAATTTGCAATCAAGCTGCCTGGGCACAGCTACCACAGCAGATCAGAAAAGAGAGAATAAACAATATCCATGGCCTACCAGTTGCAAAAGGATGAAGGAGGTGTGGCCCTAAAATACAAGGCACTGATTCATAACCTTTTCCTAAGTTTTGTACCTTTTCTTGGCTCCAGGCAGTCACACAATATCCCATTTCTGCAGGATTCCATCACATAAGTTTGGCAAATGGAAAAAATTCCACATTTTTCATGAAGAAAAACAGGGTTTTTCTCTTAGACTACAACTGTTCCTTCCTGCTTTTATGTGCAGGGATTTGGAAAGAGATTTCTACACTTTTCCAAAGGCTTTAGACACAAGCACTTCCAAAACAAATTATGATGCAGAGAACAGAATCACTTTTCAAATAAAAATATTCCAAAGAAAAAGCATCAGTGCCTATGTGCTTACTGCACTCATGACATTTTGGGAGGGAGGAATTCCTGCTGGAATGACTGTGCTCAACGAGGGGAGCAGGGTACAGACCTGGCTGCCTGCCCAGGGTGCCAAAGGGAACCAGCTCTGATGTTTTGCCTCTAAAACACAAGTCTTATCAAAAAATTATACAAAAGCACAAAAGATCCAGTAGTCCCAGGTCAGTGGCAAAACCACAGCATTAACCATTGTCACCTCATTTTACTAAGAAAACAGTTTCTCTTTGGTTAGCCAAGATAACATTATGATTATAAAGCTCCTCTTAATGTTTAGAATACTTCACTGTTCCAGAGGGAGACTCCTGAAGTGGAACTTGCTTAATTTATGACAGGGATTGCATGACTTGGATCCCACAATAGCCTGGGGTCACGCTTGCAGAATTCCCTTCCTCCAGCATGGTCAGGCCCAGAGGAACAATGATAATTCTGGTCTCATTACAGCTAACTTGCTTTCTGCTCCAACAAGCAAGGTTTCTTTTGGTTTAGTAAATTAACTAGTACCTATCTATAGAGAATAATGAGAGTCTTTCCCCCTCTCTTACTTATTTCTGGGGGAAAAAAAAGAAAACCAAGAATATTTGACCCACATCCCAACCCACCCAGGAATTAAGGCTTCTTAGAGAATCTAAAAAAAAAGAAAGATGAACAAAATGTTTGTAAATGTAATAATATATGTCCATATGGAAGAAAAAGCTCAACTGTCCTTTTCTGTGAAAGAAACTCAACAGATTGCCTAGAAATAGGCAGCTCCCATTCCCCTTACTGAGGGAAGCAAATGCCATCCAGATGGAAATTATCAAATGGATCAAACAGCTACTTTTATTCCCAAATGATCTTTGTTCTACTTATCACTCATTATACCAGGAAAACTACTTTTCCTATAGCCCAAATATAGTAAAAAGAGTATTATTTATCATATGCTTGTTCAAAATACTCTGTATTGAAGGTTTCCCTGATGAGATATTGATCTTGACACATAAAAAGGATGAGAAGAAAAGCGTCCTTCCCAATGACAACACTCCTTTAAGATCTGTGGAATCTGTTAATTCCCATTAAGCCCACACTGTCCTGGCAGCAGTTGGATCTGCAGCTGCTTCCTGATGCCCAGGGTGATAAATTCCCCTTCAGCAGCCCTGTCACTTGCCAGGTTTTAAAAAGGGGGATGCTACCAAATCCCAGTGAAACCACTCAGGTTCTTCAGCTACTTTTATTTACTTCTATTTACCAAAGGGTAAATACCTCAACTGTAAATTTGCATTGAATAAAACCTAAATTTAAAAATCACAAAGAATCCTCATCTTTGGCCCTAAGTGATTATGTAGGGCATGTATAATCAAATTCAATATTTTAGGGGGCATTTTCAAGGACATAAGAGGCATTCATTACTACCTAAAAGAAAGGCAATGAAATCTAAACTCCTAATTTTTTCTTATGACTTTGAAAAATTTCTGTAGCATTTTATGTGGTAAAAATCATAGTTGTTCAAGCATGTCCTTCTATTTATGATTATATATACAGATGATTACCCTATTCTCTTATATAAGCTCTAGCTATTTAATTATAATATGATCTTCTTTTAGCCTGAAAACCAACAGCAGCACAAGTACAATCTTATATGAGGACATAAAATGTTTAACAGCTGTGGCTGACTGACAGGATTAGATCAAGAGCATCTAATCTAACTGGGCCATGTAACACTACCTTTTATTTCACATTAATCATTGAACACGAGTTCAATTGTGTCAAAGGTCGATCAAGTGGGCCTATAAATTAGACAATAAATTAGAAGTTGATTTTTTAATGGTGTGGTCACTAACAGATAACACTGGGCTCAGGTGCAGCAATCTAAAAATACAAAGGATCCCACAGCTTCATGAGTACTGATAATCAAGGAGGACTTCAACAAGCAGGGTCAGATATTTTGTACAACTCTGTGACTTGGTAATTAGTCCCAAAACAGTCATTCTGAGGTGGGAAGAAGCTCCCAATATTAAGCTTCCAGAGTATGCAGCTGAGACATGCAAAACAATGTATTGCTACAACCTCTGTTCAACAGAGAGCTCAAAAGGAGTAATTCATGGTAAGTTGTATATCATGACATTTCTAATAAAACTTACAGACAGGACAACCTCTTCTAAGGGAAAAGCTAGGCTGGAATAATAAAATATGAATGTTTTTACATTTTAAAAGGGTCAGATTTATCCACAACAGAAGTATCCTAATAATACTGCTAAGGGAATTGTGTTATTCATAACCTATTTATCCATAAAATTTACAGTGTATCCCAGTTCTGCAGAAGACAGCATGTTTATTTCAAAACAGGAGTGTTTGCTTTCATGCTAGTGTTTAGAATTTTTTCCCCCCTAAGACCACTATAAGATTGAAGTAAAGCCTTCTTTTCAAAATGGTTTATTTAAATGAAAGATGTCTTGACAATCACATTATTCTTTCCCTGGTATCCAGGTTGCCAGTGCAGAGAGCAGCACTCATTCTTAGCTGACATGTCATCTTCCATAGACTTGCAGGAGTCTGAGCAATTGCTTTTAATTTAGGAGCAGCAGAAACCACTTCCCTCCTGTACACTCTGCAAAGCTCCCAAGGAAGCATACCAACAAGGAATAGTTTTAATATCACCTTACTTAGGACACAGAAATTAAGAACAACACGAAAGAGGTCAGAAGCCCTCTAAAGGAAACACTTGTGCTTAGGTGATTTCCCAGGAGAACAGCAGTGCTGCAGCCACTAATCCACTGCAGAAAACTCCCCACAGCTCAGGCTGAATCCATGTTTTATAAGCTGCTTGTCCTCTGCATTGTTCTGCATTGTTCTGCATTGTCCTCTTTCACACTATTCAAGAGGAAGCATGCACAAGTGGAGTGCACAGTTCACAGATAAAGAACAATGAATCTGGCTTATTATCCTGCAAAAGCTCCCGAGTATTAGCACTACACCTGGCATATGCTCAATGCCTCACTTGATGAATGCTGCCTCTGATCTCCTGGGGCCTTGGGAGAATCTGTCAGGTCAACAAGGTTTCAGGTATTCATGCTCATTTTATTTCCTGTTTAATCTATTTATAAACTGGTACCTAAACATTTTACAGTGAATCCAGATTTTGTGGCTGTAAATTAAGACAAAACTATACAGCTGATCCAAGCCGTAAGAACAGAGAAAAAGTTCTCAGGCAGAACATAAAAAAAACCCAAACCAAAATAGAACAAAACAACCCAGATAGAAGAACACAAAAGAGAGGTTCCCAAGTATTAATGTGCCTTTTCTCTTCTACAAAGCCTACTCTGGTGCTCTGAGCAGTCACCCAGGACTTAGGAGGAAGACTGCCAGTCTTTGTCCTGCTAAGCACAACCTGGTCACCACCACTGAGCACCAGCAGACCTTGGTCACTTCACTACTGAAGTACTTTGGGTGGGAATCACCTCCCCTTTTTCCTGCAGTGTAGACTTGACATCTGAGGTAGTTCCATTCCACTCATCTTCATTTTCAGCGAGTTGAAAAGGCACCTCTAGAGTGCAGCTCCTCTTGCCTATTTTAGACCTGTATTACAATGAGATGAATCCTGTCCTGTAGATCAAGAGATGATTTCTGTTCATGGCTGCAAGGACAATAGGAGAATAACTCAGATTTATACATGTTCCAAGGAATCCCACTCCTTGGAGCATGACACAGGCTTAGTTCCTAAACACACGGTAACCAGCTCTCTGCCAGGGAGACACCTGACAATCACTGCTTGAAGATCTGCAGTGTTGGCTGACCTGTAAGAATCAACTGGCTGTCCACATAAAAAAGTCAGTGCAAATGGCAGTCTCAGAGTCATCCCTAAAGGGGACAACAGGAACTGCTGTTCTGGGAAAGATGCAGATGTCAGATATAACAGAAACACAGAATGACACAATATTTGGAGTTGGAAGAGACCCAGGAGTATTACAAAAGTCCAACTCCTGGCCCTTCAGTTCCAAGAATTACACCACATGCCTTGTCCAAGCACTTCTTGAATTCTGTCAGGCTTGGTGCTGTGACCACTTCCCGGGGGAGGCTGTTTCAGTGCCCAGACACTCTGGGTGAAAAGCATTCTGCTGATACCCAATCCTTGACACAACTTCAGGATATTCTCTGGGGTCCTGTCCCTGTCACCACAGAGCAGAGATCAGTGCCTGTCCCTCCTTCTTCCCCTCATGAGGAAGCTGTAGCTGCACTGAGGTCTCCCCTACAGGCTGAGCAGACCAAGTGACCTCATCTGCCCCTCAGCTTCCCCTCAAGTCCCTTCATCATCTTTTAGGCCTCCTTTGGACACTCTAATAGCTTTATATCTTTCTTACATTGTGGTGCCCAAAGCTGCACACAGGATGTCACCTGATCTTGCTTTCACTGCCCATACACCCTCCTCTTTCACCTGATCTCCAAAGGAAAATCCCTGCTCAGCCAAGCCAGCCTTCTGCCTCCTCTGCTTGACTTGAGACATTTAGGAATTGCCTGCTCCTGAGCCCTTAAGAGATGGTGCCTATAAACTGACCGGCAGAGATTGACCCTAGCATCTGCAAAAGTTTTTTCTCAGGGGACCTTACTCACTAGCTCCCTGAGCAGTCTGAAGTCTGCTCTCCTCATGTCCAGGGCTGAAGTTATGCTGGAATGTTTCCTCCTGTTTAAAACCAGAGATTTTAAACTCAATCACTTAATGGCTGCTGTGGTCAAGACAGACACCAATCACCACTTTGCTCAACACGCCCTCTGCTAAGCAGCAAATCAAGGAGGGCATCTTTCCTAGTTGCCTTTCTTATGATTTAGAGGAATCTCTTAGCTCCTCAAAGAACAATTTATCAGTGTCATTGGCCTGGCTAGGTAATCTATAGCAGAGTCCCATGATGATATACATGTTATTTGTTAGAAAGTGTTTTTTTCTGGCTCTCCTGAGCACCATCACACAAGGTACTTTCTGTATGAGCCTGATTCGGTCCATGTAACAGACTGTGATTCTTGTCCACACCAGCTGCAGCTTTGTTTCTTAGGTGTCAAAACCCTGAAGATGTCATTGCCTTCAAAATGCTCTCCAACACTCACTCAGGGCCAGCCACCTGCTGCCCACCACCAGTTCTTCAGAATTACTGCACAGGTCCTACTGTGGTCATCTGCTCTTCAACAAGTTCATTGTGACCAAAATGGTTTCTATTTATGCTCACCACCCACAGGATACTTCTGCCTTACAAAATGATGAGACATCAGATCATCCAGGAGCCATATAAAGTACATTTATTATTTATTTCTGCCAATCTCAGGTACTTCAAATGAGCCTGTCTGCTCATTCAAAAACAGACATTTGCAAAAAGATCTACCACCCACAAAAGGTCTCTGATTAACTGTCAATTCAGCAGCCACATCATATTGGTGACCATAACCAGCACAGACAGGGCACATAAAATTGTAAGGGTGGCAGGGATGAGCAGGGCCCAGTCTTTGCTATCCACAGAGCACCTACATTATGAAGTACACTTTCTCCTACAAATCAGCTCCTCTAAGAGACAGGAACTGCCTTGTGTCCCCAAGCAAAGCTCTCTGTGCAAACAGTCACAAATTATCAATACCTTTCAGCTAGGCAATCTCACCATGAGATTTAAAAGCCCATTTACCAGAAGGGACTGTCTGCAGCCAGCTGGAAATAGAGATGGGACTGCTGAGAGACAGAGTCCCCAGCCCACAGATGGAAAGCAGGGAGGCAGCACTCAGCAGATGGTGGGGGCAAGGGACAGCCACATCCTCCCTTTTTAGCAGCAGCTTTCAGGGAGGGTGAGAAAGAATCACTCACAATTTTCAGCCTTGGAGCCACATTATAAAAATCAGCCATGTGCTGCAGGTGTTTCCCCTTAAAGGAGCCTTTGCCAGCCAGCCATATGCTGACAAGCCATAGCACTTCAAATTCTAAATTGTCCAAATGCAATTAATACAAGTCCAACCAAAACAAACTCCCAGCAATTCTTCACTGAAATTCCCTTTGCTCCATGTTCTCCCGTAATAATAAAAAATACAGTGACTAGGCAGAACAGGTAGAATCTTAATTTCTGAATAATCACTGATTAAATACTCCCAGTAACCCATGAAAAAAAAGAACTCTCTCTCTCCATCCTTAGATATTTGACCTGGTTCACTAATGGCTTGAACACACAGTCTCAGTCCTGGGAAGCCAGGCTCACAGCTGCTCTGGATCACCAGGCTGAAACTGAGCTGCTCTTGCACCCTGCTGAACCTGACCCACCATCTGTAACAGGATCCTCCAGCTCTTTTTCCTTTTTCGCTCTTTTTTAAAAGACCTCCTTACTTGACAAGTAATAGCTCTTCCTCTCAAGAACTTCCCACACTACATTAAGATTTCCAAAGGCAGACAGTTTACATCGCATGAAATATAACAGTGGCCACAGTTCAAGAGCCCCTTATCAAAGGTGTAAGTCAGTCTGGTTCCCACCATGGGAGCTTGAAACTTCCCTAGTGGTGCCTGACTCCCACTCAGAGAAGGCTCAATGGTTAATGCAGATAAAAGCGAAATAACAGTATTTTATGCAACCATTGATCTTTTCCCCCCCACTGTTTCACCATCAAAAGAGACAACAGAGAGCTAAACTGCTACAGGACAGTGTCCTCCACTGGCCTGGTCCCACTGCCATCTACATTTGGGTTGGCATGTGAGGCACACAAGTGACTGTCCTTCCCATGGAATCTAGGTTATTTGGGAAGGAGAAGACAGATTGGATTTTTAATCTGCACTGTAGTCAAGATACAATCAGAAATTTGACTGCATAGTCTTACTTCCCTCTTAATTTAAGGTTTAAATTCAGTCTTTAAAATAAAAATTAAAGAAATCAGTCTCTTCTCTTGCCCTTACTTGTATTTGCAAATCCTGAGCGAGAGGAAAAAACAAAGCACCAAAAACAGAATGATCTGAAGAAAATCACTTCTCCCTCTTATTTTAAACTGTATTTATTTATGCCAAACTGCATGCAATTATACATATATATGTGTGTATATATATGCACATAAATATTTTATACACATTTGTATGTAAATGAACATGTTATTCTATGGTTCACCATTATCCTGACTGATAGGATAATCAGAGTCAGACAGAGTGCAGACAGACTATATTCCTAGCTAAATGTAATAGAGCATTCTTTCTGAAATATCTGATTTTCTGTCCCAGCCTTTGTTGTTCTCCTCACGCCCAAGAACAAGGTATTGTGAGAAGGATGGACCTAAGTCAGTGCTACCAAGTGCCTGACCTGATGAGAATACATTTGTGCAAACAGATGTGTGAGGTTTTTTGGTTTAATCAGGCCTTAAGAGAAAGGTTTATACTTTAGAAATCTTTCATGCATTATCTGGTTTTAATTAGGGGTTTTAGTATCCATCAGCTTACAGGCTCAATGAAAAAGCTGTTGCTAAGAAGGTACTAGATAGTGCTTTTACAAATCAGAATTGCTACTCAAAAAAAAAAAAAATAAACAGATATTCTTAGGGACTAGAGCAAATTTGATCACGGGCAACTTGGTTCTGTCCTGACTCCTACAAATACCAGAGTGACCACAGACTGAATGTAAGACCTGATTCCCAAATTTCCTATAAGCATAAAAGCTTCTCACAGCACAAGGCAAGCAATACATGAGGAGCTGCAGGCTTCACAAGCAACCCTTCTACATTTTCCATAAAAGTTTAATATACAGGACAACCTAGTATCTTTTACCTGAAAGACCCTGAGTTTTGTCATCGTCCCTACTTTCCTGTGCCTTCCCAGCCTTCTCCAGCCTATCATTTCTCAAAGAGGAATGTAGAACATGTTCCTTCCACTGATTCTGACCAAACCATTTCTGTTGTAGACATTCCTAAAGTGTAATGAGCAACTTTACCTTTTTAATTTGCATGATGAATTCTTTCTAGTTAAGTGAGACTGCATGCACAGCTGAGTATAGACAAAATACAGGGCAACTTAGCACTTAAAAAAAAATTATTATGAACGCTATTTTCCTGAAAAAAAAAGAAGTAGTCTAATGCAGGAATTGTACTGACTAAAGAGAACTCTTTTAAAATATGCATGGTTTGTCATTCTAGGTGTTCTTTGCATTTGAACATAAATACTGGCATTACATTCCCTGTTTATGACTTCTCTTACCAGTGAAGAGCAAAACAAGTAAAGCACAACTGCAGGAGGATTATTAGTATTTTTTAATTTCAGGAAAATGCTCATTCAGTGTTGGAAGAAAGCGATGGATTTTTTTCACCTCTTATAGGAGAAAGACTATTCTTCCAGTGGTTTTTGATCCTCAGATTCCAATTTCTCCCCCATAGTGGGTACAGACTGCTTTACAGTGCATTTTTATTCACAGATACACCGTGAGTCTCTTTTTAAGTTTATCTCTCACACAACCTTTAGAAAGCACTATGCACTATTTCAGGTTACTGCTTCCATGTAATTCTATTTTTAAGTAACACTTCTGTTTAAACCAGAGGCAAAAGATGTAACTTTGCTGCTGAAAAGAGATCTTTTGATTTCAGTATTAGGTAGCTCAAACCTAGAAGAAAGAACTGGGCAAATATTGCCTGCATATACTAATAAACACTCATTTGATATCAACTATTGATCCTAGAAAATAGTTTCCCATGCTGTTTCAAACAATGTCTTTGAGTGGAAGAGTCTGAATGGGGAGCAGGCTCAGTGAGCATCAGTCAGTAGGCAGCATGCTGTCATCCAGCTTCCTTCCAAGCATCCTCATCATCCAGTCAAGTACAGAAAATGCCACTTGACTCATGCAGGTCCCTGGATGGCAAACAGCAGACCACAGGTGACTCAACACAGCCCAATTCAGATCTACTCTGCAAGCACATTGCTACTGTTCCCCCTCAATATAGAAAAAAATCAGCAAATAGCTTACAGAATAAGAACCAAAATTAATCATCCTGTATAACTCACTGAGCAAGCTGAGACTCCCACAGGACCTCAACTCAGCAGGACACCAATATAGGAACCATCTGGTCTGACACTGTACATTTTGGGTCAGGTTCCTATAAATGACCACATTTATAGAATTTGAAGGGCCTTGTTTGATGGCACAATGTACCCTCTCATCTTCTTGCAAATCACCTAGTGCATAATTATTTGGTATGATCTTATTATCACTTCTCATTTGCCCATTCAGTAGTGGGAAAAACGGAGTAGGACAGAGGTTTAAAAGAGAAAATCTTTAGCTGACTCACCTTCTCCATTGCAGCTGCATATAGCTCTCCAAACTAATTGCTTCTAATTTATTGACATTCCTCCACTGTAGTGTCCAAACTATCACATTTTTAATTAAGAGAAATGAAAAGCAGCTGAAAACAGCTGGCCAAATGATAACTGTGGTATCTGCACATCTTTAAACAATGCTTTGTAGTTGGAAGAATGGATGTCTTTAAAAATTAAAACCACAAGGGGATACAGGATTTTAACTGAAATCTGTGGCTCGTGAAGCAAAGCAACAAAGTGCCAGCACAGAATCCATTTGCTGGATGAATTGCATGAGTCCATTTCAAATTGCAGTGCTTCAGTGCAGGTAATATCCTTGCAAATCTCTGTTCTTCCATCTACATCTCTGAGTCTGCAGCCCTTGTTCAGGGAATTATTAGTTCGAGCAGGAGGAAGAATGGGGCCAAATAACCTAGTTAGCTGAAAATGAAGCCTGAACACTTAAAATAAACCACACTTATCTGTGATAGAAAGGGACTGGACTGACAAAGGCTTAATTTCATGGAAAGTAACTACGGCTCCAAACACAAAGTACATTGCTTCACTGGGATAACAAAGACTTATTATCGTATTATCACAGAGTATTGTTATTAATACCCTTATTATTAGCACATTTCATGCATTATGATCTGACCTCAGATTGAACTGGCAGGCCCTGTATTTTACTGTCAGCAAGATAAAGCTACAAAAAGTTCTCACAATGGCTAATTCTTAAAGCATTGTTTTATCAGCATAACAGTTACCATGTTCAATAGTTGCAAGTGGTTTTGCATATCAAAATATCTTAATACTTGACAAGACAGCTGATGGCTGGAGAGCAGGTATATCTGTCTTCACAAGTTCTGGCCAGGCATCAGGAAGAACAGAAAGACACATAAAGGGAAAAGCCCACATTATGGAATCTCACTGGTGCCTCCTGCTTAGGCAGGACTCAACATCACTTCCAGGGGCTGCTTCCCTTGGCTTCTGGTGTGTGCTTTCTAAAGATATGTTGGATGAAGAGCAATTCAGTTACTGCTGCAAGCAACTGCACTGTTGCCTAACTGAGCAGCTGAAGGCAGGTTTCCACAATGGAGTGTGAGTGTGTGCATTAATATTTCATCTAAACCAGGCACTTTATTTCTGGTTTCCAAAAACAAGCAGTAGCATACTATGAACCAACTGGGTAACCAGTGGAGGCAGAGGGAAAGTGCAGCAACTGTGACATGCGTTACTGTGTGTGAATGCCCTTTTCTAATAAAAGTGAGGAAAAATACAGAATAATGATAAAGATATATGAATAATGGATGTTTTCCAGTGTATTAACTGTGGTGAGAACACAATATAAATCAGTACTTTGCAGAATTTATAACCATGCTCAGTTAAATTTCCCAGAGCCAACCAGCATTAGTGCACCCATGCACTTGCACAACCACACTATCCCCTCCTCTTTTTCATAGCCAGGATCCACCTAAGGCTCCTGCAGCCCAGACCACAACTATTTCTGAGCCACACTGTGAGGAAGTGGTGTCCTGGCAGTGTCAGAACAGGTGGCCTGGCACTCCATGCACTTCTCCCAGTGGCAGGGGCTTGGCAGCACAGGGTGCACCTGCATCACCCATGCCAGGAGCTCAGATATTTCTGTACCCAGGATGCCCATGCAGCCCCTAAAGAGATTGGCTGTGGACATGTCCAGTAAAGCTACTCAAGCTGAACTGCAATTTGTGCTCATCAAAGCAACAATTGAAGGATGCTATTTTACAGATATTAGCCCCTACAGCAATACACTGAATGTCCTGCTGTAGTTGGGCCTATATAAAAAAAAAAATATTTTTTAATATCCCAAGAGTAAAGAAACACAGCAAAATTACCCTCTAATTTTTGTAAAATTAATTTCTAGGAAGTCCATGACACTGCATTTCCTGAAATCCCAAAGGAAATAGTCAAACAAGAGAGATGTTCTTTCACAACTTGCCACTGCACACTGAAGAAACAGGCACAAAAGCAAAAGTGATTTAATACCTAGTTTTACAGTTTCAGTTAAAAGAAAATTGAATCACCAACAAAAGGTGAAAAGAAAACGGGGTGGCAGCCAGGCTAATGAAAAACCCATGTGTTTCAGTGATCTCAAATGTTCTATGAAATTTTGATCATGAAAAGTACCACAACTCTTTTCCATGTAAATTTTTCATTCATCTCAAACGCCTTGCTAGGCCATGCTAACTAGTAAAATACCTGTGATTTTGAACAAGAAAAAAGTATTAGTACTTTTGTATCAATGAGAAAAATCACACTGCTAAAATGTTTACCTTGTTCTATTTCTGCAGGTTTTATTCTTTCCCATGCAGCTGATTTCTCCCCACAGGATATCGACCTTTATTACTTGCTGACAACATGTCTGGCAAATAGCTTTCTGCTGTGGTAGCTGAGGTTGAGCCATCTGTTTTTTCTCTAGAGAGCCATGCCTTATTCATAATGGCATTTTTGTGTTTCATTCCCCGGGGAATAGCACCTGCATGTTGATTTCCTATTTGACCCCAAAATACATCATCATGTTTCGACAACCGGTCCCTCCCCTTCGTGCTCCAGGACGCAACTGGGGGCACTGCAGCATCCTTCATCCCTGACAGCAGTGGCCAAGGGGCTTCCTCCTGGGTCATGGGCAGGTGGGGACCAGCCCAAGGGTTTGAGCTGGAGGGGACAACTGAAGGTATCTGAGGAGAAAAGAACAGAAACTGTAACCTTGGGTGTCCTAGCATGTTGCTGTATGTTTTCATGGAAACAGGACGCTCTGTGCATTGTGGTTTCAGCCACAGCCTCCCGTATAATTGTACAAGAAGCCCATGTTCAGCTTTCAATGGGATTTAATTAAAGCTCATATGATTTATATAATATCTCTGAGTTCACAAAGATCAATCAAAGAGCTACTTGCATTCTGCTCTTTGTAACAGTTTTTCTCTTATGGCCATATTTTTATTGGTCTTTTTTATGTATGAGTGAGAGAGAGAAAAGGATCAGGAAACTTGATTTGAACTGTTACACATATCCCTGGACTAAGTAACATGTTATCAGAATTCTGAGTCACCATTTCATAGCATAAAAAATTACTTAACATAAAGGAAATCTCAGTATCTTGCATGTTCTTTTCATTAATGCCAAAAGTAAAAACTACGCTTTTAATTGTTTCCTTGCATTTATTTTAATCCAAGTTTATAAAGAAAATCCACTAGTTCTTTTTTAACTACTCTATCTAACTGGCTCCAGTAATTGCACATTTGAATTTTGTTTCCATACAAGTATGAAGAGGTTATGTTGTCTCAGAGAGGCTGAAATCTCTTGCCTGTTTAGTTTAGCAGCAGACTGTCACAAATGCAATTGCAATTGATCAGCTCTGTTCTTAACAGGATTCCTGCAGTTAATGGAAATTACTATAAAGAGCTTCAGGGCATAGGAATAATTGGATCACTAAAAAAAATAAAAAAAGGATTGGAAGGGAAAAAAGGTAGGACAAGATCAACATAACAACTTTTTAAAAAACATCTAACAATTTGAAAATATTTACCATCTTACCATACTATGATTTACATAGTAAGATTTACTATCTTACCATAGAGCACACCATGATGAAAACAAAATATTTTAATTATTTTTACAAGCCCCAAACCCCTTTTAAAACAATGGGAAAGAAAACACATAATGAAAAACATTAAACATTTATTATTGTCAGCTTGTCTAAACTAACAATCACTTGTGCATCTCTGGAAGGAATCCTTCAAAAATCTGTATCTTCTGCCAAGAATAAGAGATTTCACTCAATTAAAAACTGTGAGAAAACTTTTACTGACCTGGCAATTTTTGCAGTGGTTTTCTCCTAGTTCTTGTTGCAAGGCTAAGATCCTCTCTGGGCTCGTTCCTGTGATGGAAGAACCAGCACACACGTTTGGGGTGATGGGAGAACTGTGGGGGCCATCCACCCCTGGCTGAGAGTTTACAGATACTGATCCAGTCATCCCTGTGGCACATCCCACATGATCCTCTGTGGAGGAAGGCAGCATCTGCAAGAGAAAATAGCAATTTAAGAAACTCAAGATAGATTAAGTTTTCCAATGCTGCTCATTTTGGATTAGTGGAGCCATTTGGACGAGTTCACTAAAAGAAATATTCACAGAAATTAACTGTAAATAAACGACATTTAGCAAAATAAGGGATAAGAAAACACACCAATTATTTCAGATGTGGAGTATTCCTGTACCTCTCCAAATAAAGAATCCGGTATTCAACAAGTCATCCTCAAAAAACCCCCAAAAAAGAACTCAAAGCTTTAACTGCAGCCAAAAATCTGCCTTGGGATATTGAGAAAACCTAGATTAAAACTAGAAAAAAAATCCTAATTAAAAAAATTATCTCACTTCTCTTGAAGAATCTCAAAATTTCTGACAGGATTCTTTTACACATATATTTTCTTACTTCACACTATACAAGTAATTCAGGTTTGTCTACCTTTGAATGCTCAAGAAAGTTAAGCTGAACAGACTCCAAAAGTGTGTCTTGTGATTCCAAGCCTTGCCATTTCAGCCATTCAGCTTTTGAAGAGTTTATTTATTTATTTATTTCTAAAATTAATACACCTCATTATGCATTAACATCTCATTCCCATTAGTCCTCTTGCAAAAGCTCCAGAAATGCAGAAGCATATATATGTCAGTTCAGGAAGAATTACTTACAAGAAAACACATTTTATTTAAAATAATATGTTGTTTTTATTCTGTGCATCTTTATTGAATTTTAGCTACTCACTTGTGTCCATTAAAAAAAGAAAAATCAAAGAACTCTGAAATACAATAGCAGTGTAAAATTACTCTGAAATGACCCAACACAAAGATGAGCATTTATTGACAAGCTCCTGCATCTAAATACAGTTCTATTATGACATGAAGAAGAACACATGGTATTTTTGTTGTTACCATTTCACCTCCTGTTCTTGGCTCCCTGACATGAGCAGAGGGAACAACTTCTGATGAATTGTGGCCATTGGTCTCCTTAAAGTACTCAACACAAACGTGTGGCCAGCTGAGCCACTGCCCAGGAGCAGCTACACCTGGATCCTTTATTTCAGGCTGAAAAACAGGCCAGGAACAAGGCAGGCACATTCAGAAACGGAAGGACCACTTATACTGGTCTGTTTGGGGCAAAAAATTTAGATTGCTGCTCTTCCCTCAAAAGATTTGCTTTCTCTATACGGATTACAGAGGGGGCCTGTGATACTATCTGCATATTGCATTTATTATTGCAAAGTGGCATGAATACCCAAACATATCCTAGCATTACAGGAATAGATCAGTTGGAAAGTGAAAGGTTTACATTTGAATGTTCCCTTCTAAAAACAGGAGCCCAAGGCAGATCCAGAAGTCCTTGGTTTCTAACCAAGGTTACAAGTGCAGTATCTCTCCCCATCACTCACAAAAAATGCCAGCTGGCTTAAAGCAATGAAAGGTCAGCCCTGAAATGTTTTGAGGCATGAAGATATCGGATCTAAAATTACTTGATGAGAATTTCCTCACTACAGGAAGCACAGTTAGAGGCATTTGTGGTGATAGATGAGAGTGAGCAGGAGCAGAACAAGTTCTGGAGGTCAATGACCCATGCAAAGGCAAATCACTGTCCTGCTCATAGGCAGGGGAGCTGGTAAAGCCACCAGGAAAAAACACACCACTAAATCAAAGCTGTGACACTGTCACAAGTCATTTCTAGAAAAATCTCCTCCTTGCAGAGTCACTCCTTTCCTCCAACTCTTTACCCCACAAACCCTTTTGCCTCTTGGAACTAGAAAATTCTTCTGCAACCAAAGTAGTGACACTACAGCAAAAAACACTGCTAAAGTATCTGTATCATGCAGTCAGGAAATAGATCTAAATCTTGCCAACTAAACCCAATTTTACTTTCAAATTGCACTAACCTTGAGTAATAACCTTCTCCTCAGCCACCACAAATTCTTGGGATTCCCTCTATCCAAACAACCACTTACATAATTATTGAACACCTTTATCAGTTATTTCACTGGAAAGGCCAGGCTGCCACTAACATTTTAAAATCTGTACTTCATGCCTCTCAGTATTTTTAATAATTTCTCTACAGGTCAAAAATAAAATCTCTCTCAGCAACAGACTTTACTCTTCTTTAAAGAAATTACTAAATAACTAATTCCACTTCTTCATCCACTTGGAATTCCAGTGATGCAAGGCATGTTTTTAGTAATTTCAGGTAAAAAATCACGTCTTCCCACAAACAAACCTTTGTCTTCAAAGATTCCTTGCTCTTGATCAGCCTTGTCCCAAAAAGACTGAAAGTCCTAAGTTAAATTCTTTCTCCCTTCTGGGGATGGGAATCATCCAACCAAAGTATATCTCCTCCTGGTCCCCTTGACAATCACTGGAGTCCAATTTCTTGGCTCTTCCCACCTTATCACAGAATCACAGGATGGCTCAGGCTGGGAGGAACCACAGTGGGGTCATCTGGTCCACCCTCCCTGCTCAGGCAGGGCCATCCCAGAGCACATGGCACAGGATTGTGTGCACAGGGTTCTTGGAGATCTCCAGTGAGGGACACTCCACAACCTCTCTGGGCAGCCTGCCAGAGCTCAGCCACCTGAACTTACCTAAGCAGGAACATAAAATGGCAGGGTAATTCCTTGGAAGTATGTCTTTCTCTGCTTTAACTGTGAAAATAAATAGACAAACTACCACACGTGACTGACAAAAGTACAGACATCATACAGGAAATGTATCTCACCCTCAGTGCCAGAAAAGCCTCTGACCTTAACAGCCACACACAAACCATTTTAAGGAAAGCATCAGAGAATTTTATTTCAGGCTTATCTTCAAATACAATTCACTGGAAACCAGTAAGTGATTTCTTGCAAAATAATGAGTAGAAATACAAACTAATAAACAAACAAAAAGCATTGCGCTACCAAAACATATCTCAGAAGAAATATCTTGACAGAAAGAACAATTAAGCTGTGCTGTTCTGTGAATTTAATCCCTATTCTGTAAAACAATTCACTGCACTGGACACATTCCTTCCCTGGAGCTTTCCATCCATAAGATTTAAGACGACTGCAGGAAAAGCAATAAAAAAAACACTACAATTTATCCCTACATTCCTTGCACAAATTCTCTTTCAGCCCCAAGAAATGAGGGCAAACAGCCACAATGGTTTCAGATCCACTGTGGAAAGAATATATAAAATATATCACCAGGTCAAAGTGTTCCAGCACAAAAGAAATTGGATGAGCAGCATTTTCCATTACAGACATCAGGACAGAGGCTCAATCACTAGAGGGTAAGAATTAAACATAATCCTTTTTTCCACACCTAGCCCAAAAGAGAGAGAAAAGGTCCACAATACTGCACAACTGGACTGGCGAGGCTGACTCCATATGAAAGGGGAGACAAGCTCACTTGCTCCTCTGTGTGGTTCCCTGATCCCTCCAAAGCAGCAAGGACGCTGCCTCAAGCTCAAGCCAGCCAGACTGGGTAAAGCCTGGTTCTTAAAATGCAAGTAGACACCTAAACTCAGGAAAAAAAACAAACCCCCTCTTTCACATGTCCCATTACGCATCTGGAACATCTTCTCTTGCTTCCTACTTTTACCATCTGAGTAAAGCAGCTGCTGCAAAGCCAAGTCCCAGCCCTTTTTTCTTAGGTATTTTGTGAACATGAACATTCAAGATGAGTTGATGAATGCTGTCCTGTGTTTATTTCACTGGGAAAGGCAGAAAAACAATAACTGTTAGTAATGTCGGTGAATTAATTCTAAAAAAGCAAGAAAAGAAAGATGAGCCAAGGTCCTTCAAATAAAAAAAAAAAAAAAAAGCATTCAAAATGAGGTGATTAAAATGGGACATGACAAAAGGCTAAACGTGGACACATACTTTGTGTGACATTGGGCATGTGAATCCCAGCTATGTCACTGTGCCCAGTGCCACGGGTACCTGCTGGAGGCAGCCTTTGTCCCAGGAATGTGTCCTCTTCAGCCACATGCTTTTTACTGTCCAGACACAAAACAAGACAAGGTGTTAAAATGTTTTTAATGCAAAAATTTATTATTGCTCTACTCCAAGGGGCTGCAATGGTTTCTCAAGTCTTTTAAAAAGAGAACATATCAAAAAGCCTTAAAAATTAACTTCGTGCTTCCAAAAAATTCAAGTCCATTTTAGACCTACATTGACATTCCAATGCCTGCCCTAAAAAAGTCTTTTTTTTTTTTTTTTTTTTTTTTTTNCATAGGTGGTGAATGAAAAAGAATTGAAATAAAATCCCTTCTGTGCAATCATATATGTTTATTATTATAAAAACCCACTTAAATTAAATTAAATTATACTTAATTGCTCAATTAAACTAGATTACAAATAAAGAGCTTCATGGTGTAAAGTTCTATAATGAGTAAAAGTAATTCAAAACCTAGACCTCTTTACAGGGACATATTAAGAGAAGGAAAACTGGCTTTCTTTTATGAACATATTACTCCAGCATATATTTGACCTCACTGAGAGTGCACTGCTGGAACAAAATTATGAGATACTACATGATTCAAGCAAATTTTATTTCTCACTCAGAAGCATTTGAATATAATGCTGGGCTATGAAAATAATCAAGAATGACAAACCTCAAAATGTATGCTGCTCTGCTGAACTGAACTGAACTGAACTGAGGGAAGTCTTGAGTTAGTCAGTAAGAAAAAGCCATAGGGACAACAGGGATTTATCATGTCTGAGAGCAGGGCCTTGAACACTGAAAGTGAAGTCAAGAGAAGCTCCAAAGACAGTGGCTTTTGCATAACACAGTCTTCATGGTTTAGTATTTTAATTGGGATGAAAATTAGGGAGAAAATACTTCTGGCCAACAGAAGGAAATGACCAACCATCCACTGTTTCCTAAAAAGGCAAAGAACTGAAGTTTGCCTTGGTTTGTAAGCAAGAGTAATTTGGTGATGCCCATAAATTCACCACTGATTCTGGGGCATCCCAGCACCCAGCTGAAGCAGCTCTACCCCTCTACATGTAATTCCATGTACAGATGAAAAAAAAAAATAAAGAGTTCTTAATAGAACTATGAACCAATTTTTCTCTGAGAACATGACTCAAAGTTTTTTACTGAACTGCAAAAGGCCAGGCACTGAATTGAGTACAGAGTCCCCTTTCCTTTCAAAAGGCTCTGGATCAGCTCTTCATGCATCATTGCAAACTTTGAGCTGAAATTCATCAGTAACTCAAGGCCCAGAGGTTTGCTGCCAATGTGTGACAGGCTTCCATTTGTTACTGGGTCTAGTAATGAATAAAGGCAATTGCAAATCTTTAATTTAAGAAGGAAAAGAAAAGAAAAAAAAACCTAAAAACCACAAAAAACCAAACCCAAAAAACAATCCAGCAGGTTTTATACAGTAGAACTCAAATGTTAGGAATGCTGTAGGAGTGAAAAACTGAGGGGTAAGAAGGAATGAGCTTCCAAAAGAATTTTATGTAAGTGGATGTTGGGCATAGCTCTGGAATCTTAGATGTGAAGTCCAGTGAGAATAAGAATTGAAAGCAAGAAATAAAACTTATGAGATGAAAAGTCAATTCATTTCAACATATGTCTACAGAATTCAGCACAAGATCTTTTAAACCAAAGGAATGAATCACAGGAATATGAAACAGTCTCTCTCTTTTTTTTTAAATTTTTAATTTTTTTTTTATTGTAACCATTATTAAATAGTAGTAGTGAAACTTGGACATTCTTTCATTGAAGTGTCTTCCACTGGAAACCTGATGCATAGAAATACACATTTTTCATGGGAACATACAACTCTTCCTTGGTAGGAGAGTTTCCCCTGTTACATGTGGAACTACTTATCACAGACCAGAAGAGCCTCAAGCTCAGTGTAAAGACATCCAGCAAGAGCTAGTCTGTTCTCTGCACGATAAAAAACCCCAGGCTTGAATCTTATTTGTGCCTGAGCCTAAGTCAGGGGAGACCTCTGGCCACTACAGTGTTAGACACCATGAGAAGAGGCTTGTGCTCCACTTAGTATGAATAGCTAAATATCTATCAAAGCAGGGGATTTAATGTGGGGACAGATAAGTTCACTGGCTATCAGAATATATATTTAATCCAATTCTCTCTGTTGAACCTGCTAAGTTTTGTGATAACTGAACATTTAGGGAGATAATGTGAGTGTGAACAGTATTTTGATAATATTGTTTTAGCAAACTTTACTAATGCTCATCTATCACAGCAGCGTCTGAGAAAAAGTCTGAAGGCAGTGGAGTGCTATCTCTCTTCTGACAGAGGAGTTCCTAGCCACTGTCACACAAAATACTCCTGTGCAAGGGAGGCTTGGGTGACGCAGAGGTGGACCTGAGGAGGTACTCAAGGAGACACAGCCAGACACAGAGTCCTGTCCCATCCTGCAACCAGGAATCAATCCACCTTTTCCTTAGCATGCAGTTAAATTGCTTTTTAGCACAAAACCAAGTATGACTGAGTGATAGTTTGCAACACTTAGTAACACTGTAAGGATAAGCACTATCAACATGATACAGAATACCACTCAGTGTGTAAAAAATGCAAAATCATCAGAAAAATAAGCCTGTGGATTTACTATACTATATGCCCATTTTGAGCATCTTCTGCTGGTGAAAATGTCAAGTGTCATTAAGATAAATTATTTTTGTATTCATTTTGCAGTACAATGTGTGAGCTAAAGTTCAACATATAGTATGAACAATATTCTGTCTTCTGTTGTCACAAGCACACCAGTGTGTAACACACAGTATTTCCTCCCCCTACCCCACTTTTAACCAAAAAGATTCTACCTGAGTGTACTTGTAACAAATATAACCATTGCTTGGCTACTTTCACAGGCTTAAAAAAAAAAAAGAAACAGAAAATCAAAAGGAAAAAGAACCTGTTGATGGACACTGGAATACTGCAAGGAAATTCCTGTTTCTTCAGGTTGCCAGACAGAGATTCCTGTCCTTAAGAATGTCTTCAAGTAGGTGCTACTCCAAAATTAGGAAGTTTATTCCCAGACTCCAAGATATTAATGACAATATTGAATAGAACCAGGTGTGAAACAGCCTGCTTCCCACTTTTGCCTTGCCAGAGAAACATGAGGGACTAACTCCTTTTTGAATACAAATGTCCACTGAGTTGACTTAAGTCTTAAAAATATTCACAACCTTTTTTTCTGACTTCTCAGAAATCTGAAACAAATCATTGCGCACAAAAGATACACAAAAGTCATACTTAAAATGAAATTGGGTAACATATGCTGCATTATCCATCAGAGACTTAAGTCAAAATATCAGGGGAGTGTTTCTTGCATGGAACATTGATGCACTTTGCTTTAAGCTCCTGAAATTTAGTCCCTGCCTACAACAACAGTAAAATGGCCAACTCCATTGATTTGTCTGAAGCAATGCTTATATTAAGCAATGAAATATATTTTATAATTACACATTAAGTCTCACTAAACACTTTGGAAACCACCACTTAATTCAACAGTCTAAACATGAGGATACATGTTCACAAGGAAGTATGAGCACTTACCTCTTGATCACACATGGGTGTAAAAGCAAACGTATACTCTGCCAAGGTCATGTCATTCACCAAGCTCTTCATCTCTTCATCAAATGCAGAGTTAATAAATCCTTGCTTGTGGAATTCATCATGCATTCTCCTAATGAAGCTGTTCCTTTCCTGGCACTTTTGGGTGAGGCAAGCCAGCTTAGCCTGTGTGGCATGGACACATAAACATTCCATGGTTCAGTCATTTCGCTCCCTGCTGCGACTGCAAGGTTACATTTTGTGTCTGATCTGTAATTCCACACATTTTGACCCAAAGCTATAGATTGTATTCCTATGTCTCTACATTATTAGGTGCCCCCACACCTTGAAGAGCAAAATATTTGCACAGATAAACTGGAAAGAGATGTTCCCTTTCCACGTGCAAGGTCCCCCCTTTGACAGGCTGAAAGTAACCTTGCAATAATGTGAGTGAGCCCTTGTCTAAGGGGAACCCCAGCAGCATGCATCGACTCAGGGACAGCTGCAGAAGGAAGGCACAGACACAGAAGCCTGAAAGCAAAGGGATACCCCTTGTGTAGGTCCTGAATCAGTGATCAGAGAAACATAGTACCTTCAGAGGAGCTAATGTCAACTTCACTTCAGACTTGCTCTTCTGCAGTTCTTTGTCCTGAAAGGTTGAAAAATATCCTGCATCAATTTATTCAAGAATCACTTTGAAATACTCTAGCAGCTTTTTGATATTTGTTTTAGACCTGACTCTGAGGTGTACACTTTGCATATCAGTATCACAAAGAAGATGAATCAGTGTAAGGCACTGGTTGCACACAGACAGGCCCTGGCATACAAGCACTGCCCTCCTCATATTAGCATTGGTCTTAAAAATTAACAAAGGTTTTTGGATGTTCTTAGATGAAGCCTTATATTAGTGAGGTTATTTAACCAAAGCAGCAACACAGTAAAGACTTGGTATCCTCCATTATGCACTCATGTTCATATTTACTCTGTGAATCTTCCAAAACGTTCATTGGGGGAAAATTTTCAGTATTGTAAAATTAGAGAAAAGAGGAGGGATTTTCCTCATGTATAGTCTACTCTGAAAAGTGAATATCAACAACCTTTTACTCTGACACAGTTGATACATGTTCTCTATCAGGAGGTGAAGCAGGGTGTGCCAGATTACTTAGTCTGTACCTTATGATTGAAATCTACTGATGGTAACCCTCCTTTCTGATTATACAGAAAAAAATACAATATCTTGCCACATAAAATTCCTTACCATTATGAATCAATATATTATTTTTTACAATAAAGTACCAATTCCTTTACATTTCTTTTGCCTGACAATTTACATTTCCATAAATTTTACAGTAAATACGTTATATTCATCATTAAAACACCCTCCTTTATGAGAACTCAGTTATGCTGAAAAAGGTCACACAGTCCTCAGCTAATAAATTGTGGGCTTGGGAGGAATCAGAGCAGGCAGGACAGGGGGAAATTGTCTTTACATTGCACTAGCACTGAGGAAACAAAGAAAGAGCTGGCCATAGGTCCCTGCACTGGAGACATTTAATTCTTGATGAGGCAGGGAGCAACACATCTTGCTGATGCAATAGAACAATTAGGATTTGTCCATTTATATGGACAGCACGTCTCACCCTTTACTCACCTACCATCTGATAGGACACCAGACACTACAAGACAGTTTCATTTTACCAGCACCATTCATCCCCTAACCCATGCCTGAGAGAAGCCACTAACCCTCTTTACAGGACTGGTTTAGAGCAAACCACAGCACATGATGAGGCTAGGAGGAACAAAACAAAACAACCACCACTAAACAAACAAACAAACAACTACAAAACAAAAACCAAAATTGTAGAAAGATGGGTCTACTGTGGAGAAAGTAAAATGGAACTTGTTCCCAGTAGGGAGGAGACAATAATCTCTTATATTTTAGAGTACAGACAGAGGAGAAGCATGTTCTACTCGTTGCATCAGGCTACGAAGAACAAAGAGCACTATTGAGAACATGCCATTTACTAGCTATTTCAGAGCCTAATGGGCAATTCCAGTTTGGCTCACATTGTAACTATCATCCCATTCCAAAAAAGAGCTCCCAATAGGAAAGAAAATCTAAGGGAAAGAAGTTCTAGGAGGAATTTGTTTCCATCCAAGAGTTCAGTAGCTGTAGTCACACTCAGAGCAGCAGCTTTGCTGTCGGACTGTAAGGCAGCAGCTCTGCCAGTTTTAATGTACCTGCTCTGGTTTGCCAGGTGAAATTAAATGCACAAGTGTAAAAACTGCTTGTGTAAGTACATTTGTGCATACATGAGGCTTCTCATCAGAATAACTATGACAAAATCCAAATCACCCACCTATCTGAAAATATCTGAAATGTTCTGCATAACCCTAGCAGATGAGCCAAAAAAAGTTAGGAAAACTCTCCCAAAATTCTATTATTAGGTTGGAGTTTCATATCTGATCTAGTGGAACAAGAGAGTTGGAAATGTTAAAAAATCCTGACAATTTAAGCCAAGGAGGTGGCTCTGCAAAGAATTTCAGCATGACTGTGCTTGCATTACACTATGGGGATGAATTACAATAACTTTCATGATCATCTACCATTTTTCCACAACATGGATCACTCAGGCAGTTTACATCTTTTCCCTATTTCTCTGAAGTCAGAATCACTGGAAACCATTCAACTATCATCAGATGCATTCCCAGGAAAGAATCCTATTTTGCTTCTCCCCTTTGAAAAGAGAGATGTAGAATCTGAAGTCTAAGTTCGCATTTAAGCACACAGAAAACTTCATACCTTTTCACATAGCTGAGCCTGAAGGAGTTCCACTTCTTTCTGCAAGTCATGAAACTGATTTTGTAATGCAGCCTGGTCCCTGAGCTGGGCTTTCAAGGTCAGTACTTGCTGCTCTAATCTCTTACTGGATATTTTATTCACCTCTTTTTCCTGGGCATCCTTCAATGTGTACACAGACTAGAGAGAAAATACACAGATTTTCAATTTAGGTGTATAAAACAAAAATATTCTTAATCATGTCTTGTAACATAAAACTTCTCAATCAATATAACTACCTACCTTATACATCAAGAAGAAGCAAATTGTTATAAAATGTATGATACTAAAACTTCACGAACATACTAGCACTAGTATTTTGCACTAATCTTAAACTCTTTATATGTAAAGAGTATTTGACCCCTGTGAGAACAGGTATATAATTGAATTTTCACAACATTTCTTCAAGGGAAATATATGTATTGTAATGATTTAATAAATGGGGAAACTGGGCAAAGACGGATGAAGTGACCAACCTATGGTGACATAGCGAGTAAGAAAAACTCTCAGAAGTTCCCAGTCTCCTGCTTCAACAAGGAGTTATGTAGTATGTCCCTTGTTTTTCTACACATAGTTATGTCAGAGAGATAATTCCACTCTCCCAAATATTTATTTGTTCTGTAACATTATCAATAAACTAATCAGATCTTAAGTAAACATTTCTAAAGAAAAATACTTCTTATATTTAAATGTAATAATAGTGATACAGACCAAGTGGAAAGCGAAGCTTCTGAATTTAACTCCTCCTCCCCCACTCTCCAATTTCTTTTTTCCCCAATTTCATGCACTTAGATTGAAAAGATTAGTGAGAGGTTTAGATTCATGGTCAGCATCATAAGGTCAACTCCTACAAGTGACACTGCCTGATGAAACATATACATTTAGAATGAGGAAAATTTGAAGAATAAGGAAGTATCCTGAAAAACACTTATGCTATTATATTAAAAAAATATTGAGTTGATACACACAGCTGGTCAGATTTCTGATAATGTAAGTATCAGTATATAAGCAAGTCTAAGCTAAAGATTATAGTCAGACCCATGATATACTGTGGTAAAACCATATAACTTTCTGACAAAACGGAATGATGGTTTGATTTAAAACATTGATACAACTGAGAGAAAAGCTTATAGTCAGCCCTGATGCACAACAACACAGGAAAAATTCACTGACAGCCTTTTTGACAGCCTTTCTGGCTTTGCCACCCTTCACTACAACACACCGAAGGCAGCATTTCATAGGGAACAACAAACTGAACTGATAGATTACATTACTCTGCCTGCAACTTATCAGTGCAACACAGAAAAAACCAGAAATATGACACTGTCATAGTATTCCTCTTCATGAAGCCAATCCTCTGTGTGCAGCACTGGAGCACGTAAAATGCTTTGTACCAAACTTTTTGGCTCCCTCTTGTGTCAAGAGAACAATAGGAACAGCTGGACACATCAAGATGGATTACACCAGGGTTGCAGGGACAAAAGCCTGAGGATAAGTCTATGACATGGTATTTCCCTCATCTTTTCCTTATGAAAAGTATGTTAAAACCAAAAGGGAAACACTCCCTAACTGAAGATGCTTTATGGAAAAAACAGTGGGAAAATAAAACAACTGTGTGAAGGTTAGAGACAGAGAAAAGTTCCCTCTTTCCTTTTGCATTTGGCTGAATCACTAGCAGTTTTCTGCAGTTTCAATGCACAAATGAGGCATACAAGATTTATATATGAGCTCTCTATCAGATGTCCCAGTCTCAATGACCAGAGGTTGTGTAGTCAAGCTCCAGAAGGATGAAGGACTCAGGCAGCTGGGACTGGAAATAACCAAAGGATAACTAAGCCTAAACATAGTATTTAACACCTACATTCTTGTAAAACTAGATCACTCATCTTTGAAGTTGGTATCTAAACATTAAAAATAAAACCAGTGTCTTCCTCTTCCTATATGAATTGTGCTTGTCTGAAAACTCAGTGAGAAAATGAGAAGGAATGTGACCTTTTTTGCTACAGGCCTTTCTTGCAGACAGTCACCAGGAGTTCACTGGGGAAGCCTGGTGCCTTATTTACTGTGTGCAATTTATGCAAAATTCTTCTATTGATTTTTGAAGCTGTAAACAGTACCCTGTCCCCCTTCCTGCTCACCCCCATATTTCTCTTAAATTCAACCACAGCACCACTGCCCAGAAGGCCACCTCAACATCCCAGAAAACTCACCCAAATACTCCCAGGCTAAAATATATTTCAACTGCTAGTAACTTCACTGAAATACAGTCCTAGCAGTAAGCTTTAAATATATTATCTTAATCCTCTTTTACTTGCAATGAATAATATCGTGACAGCCTTATGGAGTCTCAGGTGACAGCTAGGATCCCTGGGCAGAAGGGCCTGTAGAACATAAGAAATGCAAAATGATCTAAAAGACACACCCAAAACACAGCATATTACAAATACTTTGGGTTCTAGGTCCACAGTGCTCACATCTTCACTTCTTTCAAATATTGCAGCAACAGGTGTTCCAGAAAAATGAAGTTTAGAATAGGAAAAAGCATAAATTACTGTGATTTACTTCGTAAGGGTTTATTAGTAACTGAGTAACGAAAAAGTAACTAAAAACAAAAACTGGATCACCAGTCAACAAAACTGCCCTCAGGAAGTAATATGATGCTGGAAAAGTAGATCATGATTTTTTTTGTGACAAAAAGTTGTGGTTTTTTTTTAATCTAGAAAAACTTATATTTTAAGGTCTCACACAAAC
Source organism: Turdus rufiventris (assembly GCA_013186435.1). NCBI lineage: Eukaryota > Metazoa > Chordata > Aves > Passeriformes > Turdidae > Turdus > Turdus rufiventris. The sequence goes on along the minus strand of PYHW01010641.1, from coordinate 475,953 downwards.
CCACTATCAATAGCTGGGTGTATATTAAAAAGTTTACTTTAAAACTGGATTATTGAAAGACATTGTTAAGACATATCTACTTCACAATATATATTGTACTACTTGCTAAATTGTGCCATTAAAATCAGTATTATTTGGTTAAAACATAATGGACTTGAGTCATGCAGATAATTAGTTCTGCCATCAAATAGTGCAACTGAAAGATAAACCCAGTTCTGTGATGTACATGGACTCCATCTCTGACCCTGGAATAAGACACCTGTATTCAAAACTTTGACACTAAGCCTACAAGTAATTCAATTGGATGAAGAAGTCAGACCTAAATCAAACAGCATCACAGTATTGCATAAATATATACTACTGATGAACACTAATTTGAAAACATAAGTTGTCTGAGGGATTTAAAAGTGGCAGGATTTTTCAGCAAAAGGCTGACCTGTGCTTTTTCCAGTGGAAAAACATTCTGTCAAGGTCAATGAATTTTATTCTCATGTGTGTCACAGGAGTAATTAACATCTTACTTCACTGACCAACAAAATAAACAATAATTGCTCCAGACTGTCCTTAAACAAAAAAATTAAAGCTCCATTTCCCAAAAATGCATCCAAAATCTTAACTGCTAGCTAAAACAAAACATGTGACAGGTTTCTTTTTATTTGGGAGTTTCTTTTAGCTTGAAATAGATTCTATCGAATTAGGATGCTACATGGCAACACATCACAATGATATGAAAAATCTGTACTTCTTTTTCATTTAACAGTCAGAATTCAGCTGTCTAAACACCAGCCCATAGTGCCATGTAGGGTGTACAAGCTAACATGAAATAACTGCCTAGGACTTCTAGATGGCTACCTACACCCTCAGCCAGCATGCCCTAAGGCTTTAAACTGGGATAAAAATTGACATTTAGGCAACTGAACTGATCTAGGAATCCTTATATTTTCCAGAATCTGTTTCTATTTACCTCTAAAGCCATATCTATCCAACTTGCTCAGAATGAATCTGCAAATATTTGTAGATTGCTACAAATGTGCTTTTCCAGCTGGTAGAAACTGCACATTTCCTCTTTGCAGCTCACCAGTTAAGGAGGGCAAACATAATTTCAGGGTTAGCTGAAAAGTCTTTATAAAAGCTGCTTCCAGTAATTAAAAATCTTTTCATAAAACACTTAATTTTGATGGAAAATATAAAACTGTACCAAGACAGAGAACCACCTGAAAATAAAGAGAAGTTTAATTTACAGCAAAACCAGAATTTCTGTGTTGTAAACACATTCCAGTGAGACAGAAAGATTTCCTGGATTTTGGGACACATATTTGGGCCACATGCATCCATTAAAGACTTTGACTTTAATCCACACCATCTGCTCACAGTGTCACTTTGCCAGTCCAAATCCAGCAATCAGGGCTACAAGCCCTGAAATCAGGGTAAAAAGGCCAAACACTGGAAACACTGCAGACTCCCCCAAGACCTTTCATTAAGGTCACCTGAAAAAGGCTTTGGCTAAAGAGAGCAGAACAAGAGCCCTCCTAAACAAAAAGGTGAGGTGTTTATATTGTCCATGTAGAGCCCAGACTCTGGACTATTCTGCAGACAGATGGTCTACCTTGCATAACATCTGCTCCCTTTTAAGTTTTCTTGCTTCAGATCTATTCCCAATATCAATAATGGGTGTTTCTGCAGTCAGAACACTCCCTCCCAAGGAACACACTTTTTACATACATACCATTAATTTGCAGTGCAGCTTTCCCTGTATCTCGTCCCCAACTTTTTGCTTAAGGCGGTCTAATTCTGAGAGAGCCTGCATCAAACGAGTTTTGGTTTCTTCATACCTTGTTTCAGCAAAACCAAGTTCTCTGTACCACTTCTGAGCCTGACGGGAAGAACAAAAATGAATGAGTGTAATTAGTCCAGCAGTGGTATCCTCTTTCAATAGCAACTTGCAATCACGGATTTGAAGCTACTGTCTACATCACAGCTTTTGAATTGCTACAAATTGATTAACATATATGAAGTTATACAATACACTACAATCTTATCATAAGACATAAATGCAACCCTAGAAGTATGTCCTATAGAATATCTCACCAGAGCTATGCCAAAAATATTATTTAAATTTATTTCTAAATGTGAAGATACCATGAATATTCTGAATAAAGTTTAAAAAACCACAGATGGCCAGAGCAGGCAGGTTGTTGTGTGTGCCTTTATCAGGGCACTCAGCCTCTGCCCCTGTACTGCAGGCATGCAGCTTCACCTGATGTCCTGGCCAACTAAGAGTGACTGTGCCATTCATCACTCAAAGAACATTTTTGTTCTGCACATCACAGAATTCCCTGTTTGGTAGAAGTGTTAGAACCTGGTAGAAAGAAGACAGCCATGTAAGAAAACACAAGAAAAAACAAATTTGCTCCTCAGAAGTACATCAGAGTAGAAGGTTACCTCTTTTTTTGATTTTTCTAATTCTTTTTGCTGCATTTTTAGTTCTTCTTCTGCCTTTCTGACTTGCTCTTTCATAATACTGTAGCTTTCAAACTTGCTGTCCTGGACAGACAAAAAGACATGATGACTCCTCTCCCCAGTACCAAATGGCACACAGCCATTTAAAGAACAACATATGGTTTCCTCCTAAACTACTACAAAAAATCTTGCATAAAATCAAGCTATTACATATAAATATTTCCCTATTGACTATTCCCAAGTGAAGCAGCAATTCTGCATTTGTACATAGTAATCTCCACAGAACTTCACTGCTGGGTAAGAAACACAACTACAGAGAAAAAGCATGGATGAGAAAACCACCATGAGTAAAGGTCCTGTCTTCAAAGATGTTTCATATGCACCAAAAAAAAAAAAAAAAAAAAAAAAAAAATAGACCAAATTAATAAAAATTAGTAAATGAAGATGTGCACACTTTTCACCAAGAAATTTTTCACCATTATAACAACCATTTTCCTTCTGTTAGGAGAACTGGTGGTAGAATAAAAGCTTCTTCTAAAAGCTTTTACTCGTGCAATAAACAAGTACTTTTTAAAAAGCCTGAACAGTGCAGTCTTTTAAGTATTATTTTTAACTTTGTAGCTTATGGTATCACTTTAACATTCTCGAATACAACATTCCAAAAAAAAAAAAAACCCTCTCTGGCATTTTGCCTTCAATTTGAAAGCTAACTTCAGCACCTCAGCTCGTGTTAGAGGTTACAATTTCTTTCATCACAAAGTTAATTCAGCTTTGCCCTCCAAATGACATTTGTATCTCCCTTTCTTTAGAAGATCCTGCTCAATAACATTCCTTACTATTATTATTTACCTTTTCCCCAGGGGAATAATCTGAAGGATCTATTGTCAGAACTCTGTGTTCTTCAGTTTGTAGTACACTATATTCTGTTTCAACTTTCTTTGGTTTAAGACCAGGTTGCTGACTTTCTTCTTTTAATTTTACTATATTTTTCTTTGGTCCTATACTTTTCTCTTTTCTCAGCTCTTCATAGGTGAAACCCAAAAAAGACATTAATACTTTTAGATTTTTTTCTAAAATAATATTTGTATTTGCTGTCTGAAATTCATCAAACTGTTCAGAAGTTTCTTGATTGATTCTGTCTATCTCTCTTTTCAGTACACATTTTTCCTCCTGTAAGACAGAAAAGGCTTGATAACAGCTAGTTTTGCAGGCTTGGAGTTCTGAAACTAAGGTCCTGTATTTGTCTTGCTTACACTTAATTTCTGACAAATGGTCCATCAAACTTTCTTTTTCACCTTCTGAAAGAGCTGTGTTTTGTAAATTTCCCTTTCTCTCTTGTAATAATTCATTATATTGTGCTACACAGTTCTCTGTGCATTGTAATACTTTAGCCATTTCTTTGAAGCATCTGCTTCTCTCTTCGTTCAGGTCAGAAAGCAACTGGAAATACCTCATTTTCTTTCCATTCAGGGATAGAATACTGAGAAGTTTATTTGATGCAATTGTCAATGAGTCTTTTTCAGAATTCCTGTTTTTCTCATCAACATAACAGAGATTAGTAGGAAAAGTTGCTGGGGTCATGGTGCTTTCCTCTGTAAAGTTATCATAACATTCACCAGCAACTTCTTTCTCATTAAGTAAGTTTTGAAATGAAACAATGTTAGCTTAATCTACTGCTAAAACGTCTCGAAAATGTGCATCCATCTGCTCTTCCAGGAAACACATCACCTAAGTATATCTGTCATTCTCCTGTTGCAATATACAGACTCTTTGGGAGTAATTCTAATGCTCTTGCACTGGCAGAAATATCCTCTCTCTGAGAACATTATTTTCACATTACATTCATTTCCAGCTTCCAGGGGTGACAGAATGACAGAAACACTCATAAAAACAGCTCCCTGGCTGGAACAGTTTGCTTAAGCACACAGGCCTCGTGCAGAGTGTCGCGGTTTAACGGAGTTTGGTTTTCAGTTGGGGGCGGTAGCTCCCTGTGGGGACCCGGCAGAGCCAATCAGCTGGCTTGTTTTGAAGAGCCAATCAGCTAGTTTTGAAGAGTCAATCAGATGGCTAGTTTTGAAGAGCCAATTGGCTAGTTTTGAAGAGCCAATCAGATGGCTAGTTTTGAAGATTGACATGCAGTTAAACTACTTAAAGAGTTGAACACACTCCTCTGGAAAAGCACATTTAAAAACTAACAAAGCCTAGGAAGAACTCTCTCTTGGCTTCTGGCCTTTTAAACAGGCGTGGCTCAACTGAGATTTCTGCTACTGCTGGGCTGTGCCACCAGGACTATCCTGTTGGATCCCAGAAATCTAGAGTTTTTGAGCTTTCTGTGCTCCTAGGTACAGACCCCCTGGAAAACACTGCTTTGGACCTGAGGCCTTGGACACGCCTTCTAAATATGAATGATGAGCTAGAAATCATGAGTGTGTAGTAGATTAGAAGCAGGTATTTTCACAGGGTGATGGGTTTTACATGTGAGGTTTCTATAGTATAGTGGTAGGTATGGGACAAGATGGAGGACTTTGGGTGGTGTCTCTTTCTTTCTTAACCTTCTTCTTCCTTCTTCATGGGTTTCAGGTAGTAGTCTCTGCTCAGTCAGTGTCACTCTAAGGGTCATGGGAATCTAGTTATTGGGTCAAAAGTATAAGTAATATAGGTATTAATTCTCTATTGGCCTGTTTGGCTTTAAAAGACCTTGAAGTAGTTGCAGTAGTGGCCATTTTTCCTTACTTCTAGCAGGGAGCTAGAAGTGCTGTTGTACTTTCTGTGTTTTCTGATAAAACATAATAAACAACCAAGCCCAAACAAGGGAAAACTGCCTCAATTGTGTTTCTGTTAATCCTGGCTCTAAGAGAAGACAGATGAGACTGATGACAAACCACTAGTAAGTGGTGCAAAGCCCCAGCATTGCGCTCACACTATCCCAAAACTGTGAGCAACAACATGGTCAGGACCAGTGCTGGGAGTGGCCACCACCAGTTCAGTCTGGGAATGGCCATGTAGCAGGGACTGCGCAGCCAAAACTCAGCACAACTGAAGCAGTGCGGTGTGGCCATGGCTATGTCAGCATGACTCGTGTTGGACTTTGCTTAGTGCTTTTAGCCAGCCATGCTGCGGATAGAAGGACAAAAACAGCGGGAGCAGTTCTGTTTCTTTTCCGGGTGTCCCCCATGACAGAAAAACACAGGGTGGTGCTGGCAGCCAGCACAACTCCCACAGCGCTGGTGGGGACCACATGGTCAGCAGCGAGAGACTCAGCAATTCCTCGATGGCGATGAGATCAACCTCTTAATGCTGCAGAACTCTGTAGAAAGTGTTCCTATTGATAAAGCTTGAGAACAAACGAACCTATGGACAGCAATTCTTTCCCAAATCAGGAAAAGGAAAGGGTGAAGACATGTAAAAATGACAACATGGGACTTTGAGGTCAGTAAAGAAGGAGTCAGATTCTAGATGGGAGGAAGTTTAGGAGATGCCTTAGGCTTGGGCTGACATTCTTTAGTAAGGCTGTGGTGAAGATATATTTGATACATCAGACTCCTTTTCCCTGTAACTGGAATGCATTGAGGGGATGTAGCATTCCAATCACTGCCATGAACAGAGGCACCTGTGCCAAAGCGAGTAGATGTTGAAGTAACTTGAACAGAGAGAGATGAGAGAGATAAGAAACCTTGCCCCAGTAATAGAAAAAGAAAACCTCTGTTCTCAGAGATGGATGAAGGGAACTTTTGTATTTATGCTAGAACAGCTCATCCTTAAAATAGTACTCCGTAAGTTGACATGGCCTATGAACGCAGCTGTGGGAAAGCTCAAGGCATAGGAGGGACTTTCATACTGCAAACAGATTTTCCTTTCCCTGGAAGATGATTTGCTGTGACATTGAAGGCACAAGAGAACTGTTTATTGTGGAGAAGTCTCCATGGCATGGCAAGAGAGACTCCTCTTCTTAAGTGAACTGAAGAAAGACTATTCTAGAGGTCGTAAACTGACTGAAAGTTCCAAGTTTTGTCTCTTTACATTGTCAGTGGGAAAGAAAAGAGGGTGTGAGGGGAGGAGAAGTGTTCTGAAGGTTTATTCTGATTTTCTTTTTTTTTTTCCTTTTAGTTCTGTTAATAAAGTGTTCTTTATACCCTTTAAAGTTTGAATCAGCTTTGCTGTCCTAATCCTTATTTCACAGCAGAAAATGAGAAATAATTCCAGTGGGTGCACTGGCATCTGGCCAGCACTAAACCCACTACATAAATTGGTGCGTTGGCTGGGAAACTCACACTGGCAAACCAAAACCACTACACTTAATTGGTGTTTCTGCCTGATTTCTGAACCAAAAGTGCTACACACAGCAAGTTTAGTGGATACCTCTTTTCATCTAACAAAAAAATATCTGAGAGTATTCATGTTGCACGTTTTTAGCAGCTATTTTTTGACATAAGAAATCCCCATTTGGTTCACATAGTTTCAAGGTCTGGTCTTTCCTTTTTTTCCAGCCAGTATTGCTGGAGGGGCTTGTTTGGTGAATTGGTTTCTGAGCCTGTTTTCCATTGTCTTCTATTTCAATTATGTCTTCTTCACCACATCTGCTATTCACATCAGGGATGCAGTTTTCAGAAATATTTTCTTTTTTCGCCATTTCTCCAGGACTCCCTTCAAAACACTTTATAAAGTCTAAAATCAACAGATAAACATTGGGCACCCTGCGTGCTAGGGAGACTCTCTTTGGCTACCTCTCCCTGCCTCCCAGGACTGAATTCAGTTTTGTAGGAAATTTTAGAGCTTCCCTCAAGATCACAGGTCACCTGCAGTTGTTGGGCTTTGTCATCCTGTATTTCTTCTCTTTTAGCTCCCCCTGTAAAATTTTTTCAGTGATAGTATAATCATCATCTTTATCCAGACATTTGTTTTCACTTACACTTTTTGGCAGAATTTGCATGTTTCCCCACTGTTTTTCCATGTTGCATTCTTCTAGAGATGTTGTGAAAATTTCAGCCTCAGTGGAAGACAACTTTCCATGAAGAAGTTCAGTAGCTCTGTCATAAAATCCTCCTTTTGCAACAATGCAAAGGCCATCAGACCAAAGATCAGTATTTGTCTCACAGAAACTCAAACTCCTCACTTTATTCTCAGTGGTGAAAGCTGTTACGTGGCATATTCCAGGTTCAAACAAGATTAGTTGGAGTTTCTTTCTCATTAAGATTTCAGCCACAGAAGCAGGGAATGTCTTCACTGGTAGAGTTATAGCGTGCTCCTTCAAGAGAAAAGATGTTTCTTCATCTTTGGTTTCCTTACTTGCCTCATCACTGGGTAACTTCTCAGGATAAGGGGGAAGCAGTCCTGCTGCATGATGACTTGGGGTACACCTGGGCAAAGTGAAACTATCCTCTAGATTATTTGCCCTCTGTGGTCCAAGGGTCACCTGATGATAACAAATGAGAAATGTTTCAAACCGAAAAATATATGCTAAAGCACGTTACTAATAATAATTTGCTTTTTCCTTCATCCAAAAAATACCTGATTACAGATTGATGAAAAAAAAAGTATTTCCATACAAAGAATTTTCAAATTATTTAAAGACTTGCAATGAAAGTAATGTTATAAATTAGGTATGAGTAAGTCAATAATTTTCTTAGTGCACACCTGCATTCACCTTGTAAAGCATCCGCAGCAGCCATGATTTAAAGCTACTTTTATATTCATGAACTCTTCATTTTCTCTCCAATTTCACATGCTCGCTGTGCACAAAGATAGCAGTAACTTTTCCTCTCACCTGCTCAGTCTCAGCTAGACCAGCAGCTTTTGCAACAGCACTAGAACTGCATTCCAAAACTGGCACAATTTCTTCTGGTAGCTCCTCCATCGGCTTTACTCCATCACAGCTACAGGCTGGAGTTTCTGTTATGGTAAAGCACTGGACAAATGTAATGTCACTCCCAGATAGTTACACAAAAAACAAACCCCAAGACATCCAAGCAGATGTTTTGAACAGAAAAGTATTTCAGAGAGAGTATGCTCAAAACACCTTCTCTACCAGCAGCATACATCACCACTGATATAGATTCAAGCATGATCTTAAACATGAAAATGAGCTTCATAAAAACCCCAAAAATATTGAGGTCTAAAACAAGGTGTATTTGGGGTTCACAGTTTCCAGTTCCCAAAGCATTTAGAAATGGAAAATACATTTCATTACAATGGGCAGGTGAAAACTTAAGAATTAAACTTACAAGTTAAAATAAGTCAGTGCAGGTCTGCATTTACTTACACAAAAATTTGCTATAAAATTCCCATTATTTATGTTTGAAGAATTTACCTGATATAATCTACCAAGAAAAGAGCTTTCATGTTTTTTGATCTGCAAATCTGTCTGCAGCATGGTATTCTCAAATGCTATATACTTCATCCAGGACATACAAAGTACCCCCTCACCCCTGTAGTTTCTTGGAAGTTCTAGGACTTCTTATGAAAGCTCATATCTAAATAGTGGCAAACAGTTATCATTTCACCTTCTCCAAATACAGTTTACAGATTAGGAGGCTTACACCTTCTAAGTCATGCACACCCCATGAATTAAATCATCTTCACTTTAATGGCACAGAAATGAAAGCAAAAACTCAAGATTTCTTTGCATACCAGACGCTTTATCATGTAGCAGCACAACTGGAGTTTGAGTAGCTCTGCTTCTGAGTGAATCCAAGACTGCTCTCCATTTCAGATTATGAACTTCATCCTGAATTAGATCTCCATTCTTAATGGGAAAAGGGGGAGGAGATGGAAAAAACCCCACAGGTTATATACATATATATGGTGCTTGTGATATGAAAAACAGGCATACAAATTTCCTTTGCTATTTTACATTCCAAAAATCCATTATTTCATTAGAACTGCTATTGTTTCATCCAATTTTCTTATTTCAACATTTTCCAGTCAAAGTCACAATTGTAAACTTTCCTCTTGTTTTCCCTTCAAACTTTACAAAGCATTAAGGAAGAAAATCTGAGTCACAAGTATGTAATATGTCAGATCACAGGTGGAACAGTGACTAAATCATATGGTCATCAACAAAAAGAAAGTCCAATCAAGTAGGGAATAAGAATATAATAAGAATATAATAATTTCATATTCTGTTCTTGACATTTATCTTGAGTCCCTGATTGAATTTGAAAATTTCGACACTTCCTGATGCAAAGCAGATACCCCTACTGCTTGGTAACAGCAGATCACATTTCACATGCACTGTGCTCATTTTCAGTGAGCAGAAGAATCAGATTTGATTGTCTCAACAAAACACATCATTGAGATGGTAACCAAAACAGCTACACCACAGAAACGGAGCCAACACAGACACTTTTGTCTTCCTGCACTGCTCAGCATCAAACACCAGCAGAAAATAAACCTGGTCCCTTTGCACTGCAATTTGAAAATTACATATGGATAGGAAAGGTAATAACTTCCAAGACTTCAGTTCCTACTGAGTCACAAAAGGCTGCTGATTTTTCACAGGATCACCAGTGAGAATGATTTTTATTTCAACCCTAGTCAGCTGCCTCATTGTGCTCTATTAAAAGATCTTGACTGGGAGGCACAACTTAAGTGAAAACCACAACACTTCCAAGATTTCTCCCCTTATTTCCTCAGTAATATCGACTAATAGAATGGTTTGGATTGAAAGGTACCTTAAAGGTCATCTAGTTTTAACCCCCCTGCCATGAGCAGGGACACCTTTCACTGGACCAGGTTGCTCAGCCCCATTCACACATTCAAAATAACACCTCTCTGGGCAACCTGTTTGAAACTAATGCCAATTCCTTGAAACACAACCATTCCTTTCCTGCACCGTTTCATTTGTTTCTTTACAGATATCAACTCTTGTTTGATATGTGGGTACTGTCAAAAGAAAGTTACACAAAATTATGCATAAGATAAAATGCTCAGGTGGCAGAACATCACACTGAGAAACTAAGACCTTGGCTGTCATGTGAAAGCTGCAGAAAGATGCATTGCTTTGTTTTTTCACACTTTTCCCTCATCTTCAACAGACCCCCTAACATCTAGAAACTGATAAGTCAACACACTGCCACATGTAACAAGCTGCTTTTTTGTGTATGTTCATTTCTCATTCGGGCATATACTGCAGACAGGATGCTGATACTGAGTTCGAAAATTGAAATTTTCTACAAGATTTACATAATTACACTCCACCATGAGATCCAGTTCAACTCTTGGTGCTCAGTCTAATTGGATCTTGTATTGCACACAATTTCTCATTTTTGTAACTATTGATGGAGTATGATGAGCTCAAATAGGATTTTTCTTGTAACTATTTTGGCTTAATACTACAAGATCGAGTTGATGACACTGAGAAATTCTATTTTAATACATGCTGGTGAAATTCCAGATAAGGGGAAAACCCTTCTTCAGTTTTACAGAAAAACACCAGATGTCTCCCTCCTCCTTTTATCATAGATATTGATTTTTTTCTCCTGCTATTTCAAGTCACTTTCTACTAGAAAAATGCAAGTATATTTGTAATACCAAACGAGGAGGAAAAGATAACCAGGAATGCAGACAGCAAAAGATTTGATGCTGCTGATGCTATACACAGCATTTAAACAACACTATCCTCTCTGCAGCAGAGCAAAGAAAACACAAATTATAGCCTGTTCATTTATATCAAAGATGGGGTTACTGAGACTCTAATCTCCTATGACACCAGAAATGTAAATTAATACTTAGAAAATAAATGCTTAGAAAACTTAATGTAGAGGAAAAAAACAGGCTTTTATTAGAGTACAGCATAGAAAGTCCTGTTTCTTGAAGACTTCTTGGATTGGTCTCAGGCAATTAGTCATTTGTGTATCTTGCTTTCACATTTTTAACTTGACTTTTATTTCCTCCTTTTCTCAATTTTATCAAACCAATAGTAATTCTTCACCACTTCTTCTCTGGCTCCAAAAGCCCTCACTCCTCTTGATTTTAGCTGTGCATGACCCTCATACTGCATTTGTTTGTTGGACCTTTTTACAACTCAGTGCAAGTCCCTTAAGAAGTATCACAAAATACTTTTAAACCTTATTCTTTATTCCCAAGGGAAGGTGAATACACTAGTCAAAGTAACTATAGCAATGGCTCAGGGTAAGCAGTTGGTCTTCCCTTGGGGCAGCTACAGAGATTTGTGGGGTGAGGTGCAGCTTCTGAGCTCTCCACAGAGATCACCCACATGCTGCTGGTTACTGCAGGACAATCTCACCACTCTCTCACAGAGACAACCCCCTGGAGCTCACCGCTTTGGGACTGTAGAGACATAAACATTACCAGGCTTACAAAAATGCATTCAACTACTAGGTTAAAAAATTGTCTATATTTCCTCTAGCTTTATAGCTACAAGATCCTCTCAGGCTTCTCCCAGTTCTGGAAGTACTCACAGTCTGATTGACCTCCAGTAGGAAAGGGTTTTGTTCATTAACTGCAGTTAAAATCAGGAGAGTTCTTGGGATATCAGGTCACAAGCTGAATGAATGCAAGGCATAGCTGATCTCTAAATAAAGCCTCAGAATAAAAATATCCTGCACCTCAGTGCATGAAGAATAAAACTTTGTTTGAGTCCACTCTGTGAAAGAATTGTTCCTTGTCAGCAAATTAAATTGGCAGAAGATGAATGCCATATTCCAGCGTGAGCACAGCTTTCCCATGCAGTGCTGGAGTGAAGTGCTTGAAGCAAACAAGTCCTATTCAGTTTATTCAGGGCATATCACAATGCTACAGAGCCTCAAACCACTATCTCAGCTTGCTCCTGGTCATGAATGCCACATCCATCTCCCCTCATCTACCATTATCCAGAAAATCTCATAGACAACATTTATTGTCAATCGTGCTTTTTGCTCCAGCATTTGGGCATGAATAAAATGCAAACATCCAACCATATGCGTCCTCCACTGAATGGTGTCCTCCACTGAATGGTGTCCACAAGGCAGATCTCAGAAGTTCTTCTGGACTCCACTTTGAGTGCCAACTGAGACCTTTTGCTCTGAGCACATCACTTCAAAGCTTAGGGAAAAAAGGTTTGTTGAGTGTCCCCAGTGTACATTTACCAAAAGCTTGATGCAATGAAGCTCCTGCCACTGATTCTACTGGGTGTGAAAGAGACACTGGAAGTACTAATGAATAAAGAATAATAAGAAAAAATCAAGCAGGATAAAGAATCACACTTGCACCTTGACTGTACCTCTAATGACAGGTGTAATCCAGGGTGATACAAAGATAAAAACTAATTACATTTTGCATTATTTTTACTTACCAGATGACTTACCAGGTTAACACTTTTGTCCCCATCCACCAATCTTGTAAGTTCTGAGTCTTTTTCTTTCTTCTTTTTCAACTTCACAGTACCTTGTTCTTTTAAAGTTCTGTTTTCATCTAAAAGCTCTTCCACTTTTTCCTGTAGTTTGATCTCAGATAATTTTAAACTATAGACATGATGGTGAGATTCTTCCAATTGTGTTCTGAGAAAGTCTTCAGTGTTCTGAGAGCACTGCAGTTCAGTCAGCAGGTCTGCCTGCTCTCTTCTAATGTCCTCTTCTTTTTCCCTCAAGAGCTTCAGGTTTTGCTGAAATGCCTTGAGGTGGCTTTTCACATCGTGTTCCACATTTTCAATACAAGTCTTCCATTCCATTTCTTCCATGCCAGGGTATTTACAGCCCTGACCCTCACTGCACACTGACTGCAGGTTCTGCTGGAGGTGCTGCACCAGTCCCTCTTCTAACTTGGATGTCAAAAGAGCAATACGGGCATTAAGATCTAGGACTTGCTTTTCCAGCCTAGATACCTCACCCTGAAGGTAACAGTCCCTTTTTCTCAGTACTGCTGTCTGTTGTCTCTGCCTTTGTTTGTAGTGCTCAAAATATTCTGACTGGCTTTTTATTTCATCCTCTTTTGTCTTCAGCTGCTCCTGAAGCCAACGCAATTTTTCCTTGCGCTTCTTCTCTGACTTCTTTTGGTTTTCAACCTATCATTTAGTGAGATGTACAGTTAATATCTTAATATTAAAGCTCTTGTTCCCTTATGCTTTCTCTTAATTTCTTGTTTTCTGAAAACTCAGGAATTAAATAAGTAGATTTTTTAAAAAAAAAGTCAGTAAAATATTGCACTTAGAACAAAAATAACCTGTTTTGTCATTTCAGCCATCAACAAAAACATCTCAGTAGGAAACAAATACAACAAACTCATCCACATCTGATACTACATGACATACAGGAACTTTTTAAACACATTTTTGCACGTTCTACAGTACATATGAAATCAAAATAAACCTTGTAACTGTATTTCATGTATCCAGCTCTGATTTATACAGTAACAGATCCTTAACACTGACAGTATTGTAGCACTGAGGTGTTACGGGTGGAAAAGCTGTGGTTCTTTACAGAAAACAGGACACACACTTTCCAGAGCCCAGCATTTTTCCCTTTGCTCTTCACCATACCTGTCATCTGTCAGCTCCTCTGATAAGACTCCTGAAAAAGGAGAAAGGAACAGATACCTTTTGAAGAGTTTGACAAACACTACATTGTGTTTGAGCACAGAGACTTAGAGGTGAAAGATGGCAGTGAAAGGCAGAAGAGGCTTTCATGAGTCCCAATACTGCCCTTGCTTTGAGCAGAGTAAGAGCCACCAGTATCACAGGGACAGTTCAGCAACTTTGAAGCAAGACTGAAGGCACAGAGACATGAAGGAATTACTTCGGTTGTCTCAAGGACTTCTTCAGATCAGTCATTTTGATTGTCAGTACTTTCCTGTCTGAGGCTTTCCCTGGCAAGGACTGGTCAGAAGGAACACTAGGATGAAAAGTCAGGTAGATGTGGGCTAATATTTTGTTTTGTTAACTCTTGATGGGAATATATGACTGAGCTTCCCAAGTCTTGAAAAATACATTCCACTTTTAATTACAAAAGCAGAGACTATTCTTCATTCTTGTGAATCTTTCCACATGGACTAGTGTCCTGTTATAGTACTCAACTTTGATCTAAAATGCTGAGAAAATGAAAGTATATCTTATGGTAAACAGAATCGAAAGACATTGTTTCACTGAAGGGTGTTCCTGAAAAACTTTCATTCCTTCTCCATTTTCATGAATCCATCGAATAAGTAAACTAGGTAAAAATGCCTGTTGTATGGGGCTAGAAAGATAAAGTCTGACTTAAGAAGGAGTACTGAGTGGATCCTAGGGACCAAGTAAGAAGGGGGAGCATAAATTTGATGAAGGGACTGAATTAGAGAAGTAACAGCAGTGCTGTCAAAAACAACAAAGAAATAGACAGCTGGGAGGAAAAAAAAAAATCCAAAAATTCTTCTGATTTCTTCGATTGTAGAAAAAGAGAAAGATTGAGACCATTTATTGTTTAAAAACAGAGGTCACTGGAGATGAGCTTGGCACAAAGAGGAAATAAACAACTAGGTCATTTGCAACAATATCCCCTCACCAAGCTGATCAGGTCCTCCTGAATGTCTCGCAGCTTCCCTTTAATGCGCACATTGGCATTTTCAACCTGGTCCAGCTTCACATAAAGCTGATCAGTCATCACAAGAAGTGTTTTGTGTGACAGCTCCAGCTCTTTCATCCTGTGACAGAGAGAATGAACATTTTTGTTAAGTAAAAACCACAGTACAGTTCCAGATGGATAAGCAGTCACAACCAATGCATCAATTTATCTTTTATTTTTGTATTTGTCTCCCAAAAATAAAATAGCAGCAATTTTTTGATCAATATAACACTTGACTCTTAACAAGTCTACTGGAGTTTCTACATTATGCTAGAGACTGTCAAAATTGTTAAAGATAACACCTTTCTGTTGATGTAATAAGAATACCACAAGTAAACATGTTTACAAGATTTTGGTTCAATGGAATTTGGCATGTTATCTGAAGTAAAACCTTACCATAAAAATAACCACAACACTTCAGACTCTGCACGTACCTGATCATAGGATTACGGTAGGCTGACACTCAGTGAATTCATTTTTTATGACAGTAAATGCTTCTCACCGAAATTAACATTTCAGGCAACCTACAAGTACCTGTGTTTTAGGGGTGAAGTGAAAATATCTTACTTGTAACATGCCTTCAGTGAGTACTAAAACCTACAGTGCATAATTGTATTGACTTTGTCTGCAAAGATGGATTTTGTCAAAACAGTGGTTTTGCTTTGCCTGTTGCTAATCAAATGGTAGTATAAAATTACAAAGTGTGATATGAAAATCTTTTTAAAAATTAATGATTATTTTGTAAAAAGTCCATTATTAAAATATTTCTAACAAAATTCCTTGATTAATTCAAAGCAATTTAAAATTATACAAGTAAGTGTTTTAATGATATTTATATTTCCTATCCTTTTTTACTGACATTCTTTAGTGCTGCTGCTGACTATCAAAACCTTATTATTCTAGTCAAATGTATAATTAATGCCTAATGGCACCTTCATCTACTGTAATGATTAGCATTGACACACTAAATTAGATGAAGCTTTCTGAAACAAGGAACTTTTTTTGGAACACAAATTTCCAAATTATCTCTTATTTTGAAAGGAAAGGAATATACATGTTAGACCATGCTGTAAATTTTATTTAAATAATAATTCTTTTAAAACTGATTATTGCATTTCTGTACTGACAGCTATACAAAACACACATGCATCTTCTCCAACACTCTAAAAACACAGAAATTCTTTCTTTTTGCTGGTTCTGCATGTGTCATTTGACAACCAGTACACAGGGCAAAGTGAAGAGTACATTTGTCACATAACAATAAAGTTTAATGCAAACCCCCTTTCATTACCTATTTCTTAGGATGGAATCTGACTCCACGTAGTCTTCTACAACACCTTTCAGTTTTTGCTCTGACTTTTCCAGCTTCTTTATTCTGAGGTGCAAATTGTCTTCTCCAGTGCTGTTTATTTTTACATCAGGTCTGCCTGCATCTTCTAATTCCTGGAAAACCCAGGAAGTAGCAATTTTAACACTGAAATTCAGGATAGCAAATCCTTCATTACTGGGCATTCTAATACAGTAACAAAATTCTTGTTCTCTTCCAGATGGAGGATCCATGATGAAAAAAGCCTAAATTAGGTTCTCAATGTATTACAGTCTAAGCATGCAGTAACAGAGTCTAAGCCTCTGATGATCAAATGAACACTCCTTCTTGATTCTGAACACATTTATTATTTATGAGAAAGTGTCATTTCATTAACCTCATTAGCATGTAGGAAGGGAGTTGCCGTTCATAACATGAGATCCCCATAAAAGATTCAGTTAGACTAATTAATAAAGGAATTAGGCATCAAGAATTTTGAAAAGACAATAATTTTCTACTAAAAATGAGAGTTCATAAAACTGAGTGTGTTTATTTTGGATACATGTATTACATTATTATTGTTTCAAGACAGAAGACTAAAAAAAGGATATTTCCTATTCAAAAGGCATTCCAACTGTTTCAAGAAAACATTCTGTTTATTTAATTGGTATTTTGGAATTCTGCATGCAGTATTTTACTTATATCTACTTCATGTCTGACAGGTCACGGAACCATAGCTGAAAGGAATTTTCAAATTTTGGCTTGACAAGGCAAGCTAAGGTTGGTTCTTTTCTTTTGCTTCTTTTAGTCATAGATCTAAAAATTCTTCAGAAACTCACTTCAGTAAGTACAGTCCTACAACTTTGTCCTGGTTTCTGCTGGGACAGAGATAATTTTCTCCTTAGAAACTGGCACAGCGTTGTGTTTTGGATTTGGATGAGAATGATGTTGATAACACTCTGATGTTTTGGCTGTTGCTCAGTTGTGCTCACCCCACATCAAGGACTCTTCAGCAGCTCATGAGGAGCTGCATAAAGCAAGGAGCACAGCTGGGACAGCTGATCCAACCTGTCCAAAGGGACATTCCACACCACAGAGCTTCATGCTCACTGTATAAACTGAAGGGAATTACCCAGAAAGGGACTGAGCACTGCTCAGGAACTGGCTGGCCATTGGCCAGCAGGTGGTGGGAAACTGCAGTGCAAAGCACACTTGCTTGTCTTGAGTCCTGTTAAATTCTCCCTCTCTCCCTCCTTATAATTACAATTATTAGCATTAGCATATTATTACAGTAATATTTTGTCTCAATTATTAAACTGTTTCTCAAGACAAGAGACCTACCTTTTCTTTCTGATTCTCCTCACCACTGGTGGAGGCAGGGTGTGGGGGGAGCAAGGGAGGCTGCAGGATGCCTGCCTGTCAGCTGGGTTAAACCTCAGCCAGCTGGCACCTGGGAAATGCCTTTGATTTTGCTACATTTGTGTTGATTTGGAATTGGATCTGTAACTGGAATTCAACCACAGAGTTTGGACTTATTAACAAGGAAATAACGCAATTACTGGGATTTTTGTTGTTTGTTTGTTTGTTTGGTAGACAAATGCTAAATCTACAGTGCAATGAAGAAAATAAAAGTAATTTTTTTCATACTGAGGAGTAGAAAATGGCACAAAATCAGTGCAAAAGAATAAAAGAAACAGTTCTCTTATGACCTCATTTTGATGTTTTGTTATGGGCTATTCACAGGTTCAGTCAGTTATATAAAGTGTTAAAATTCTGGTAAATTGTATCAACTCACTGGACTTATGTCAGCTTCACAAGGACCCAGAGCTGAAATCATTCAGACACTCCTCAGCCCTTAAGAAGCCATAATACTTAAAAGCTTCAAGTGTGGGTAGACATCAAAGAATTAATCCATGTGGACAACAAAGTTCACACCTCTTTGTGATACCAAGTCTCCTTTCTCAGAGACCATGCATCCCTGAGACATGTTAACACAATTATGGCTGTCCCCTGGATGGTATAATTTCCCAAATGGAACAGTATCTTCAATTTAGAGTTCCTTGAGACATTAGTGTTTTGTCTGTACTTGTTATTTGTAAATGAAACAGACACCCTGTTCTGTGACAGTGGTTATCTCTGAACAGCACTGCAAAAGGCATATAAAATAATGGTGAGCATTGTTACTTTTCTCACTAATAATTTACAGTGGAAGCCAAATTAATTTCATTTGCAACTGCAGCATGAAACCAGAAAAGCTGTTACACCTGACACAAGCAATGAGAAATTTACAGTTTCCTTCTTCACTTATACAGCTGGGACAGATGATTTGAAAGATGTGCCAGGAAAAGGGAAAATCAGGCCCAAATTCTGTGATTCAGTCCCTCTTGTATAGGCTGAATCAGAGAACAACAGAATCACTAAGGTTGGAAAAGACTTCTAAACCCACCAAGACTAACCACTAACCCAGCACTGCCAAGTCCAGCATTAAACCATGTCCCCAAGTGCCACATCCACACCTCTGAACATTTCCAGGGATGGTGATTTTACCAGCTCCCTGGACAGCCTAATCCAAAGAAAGCCTGAACACCCTGCTAACACACTGTACCCAGCTCTACAGTAAATACCAATATACAACAGACAGTAAGTCTGTAATGATCTGTTTTCCAAAAGAACAAATCCTGCTATCTCAGTGCAGAAAAAAGACCATGATAAATACAATGGAAAATGTCAGCCCAACCAGCCAGTTTTCTTGAGAAGACTGTCCCATGTAAATTACAATGTGATAAAACAAGGCACATAATAAAATAAGGAAATTAAACTGTTCATACCTTCCCTGCTTTGTGAGAAGATCCTCTCCAGACCACGTAGCGCACTTATTGTAGCAGCCACGTGTTCTGGCCATCCCATGTTTGTGCTTGTAGTTCCATATTCAAAATAGTGATGAGCAAATCTGTGTCTATGGGAAGTATTTCTTTGCCAAGTGAATCCTTGTTCCTTCTTTGGCACCTGGTCTGATTATCTCAAGCTCTGTTTACCTCCTGTTGTGGTCCTTTGCTTTTGAGTGATGCCAGAACTCTCTCTTGCAGTGAAGGCCTTATTTTTCCACATTCTGTCATCACATCACTAAAAGCCTTAACTAAAACATGAAAAATTTCTATTTGAAAACACATTCTCTAAATGCTTGTTCCTTTTGAACAATATATTGTGAGCAACACATTCTTATGGGGATTGAGATTCCAGACTTTTGCATGATACTTGTTTCCAAGATAAATTGTGCTTTCTACCAGGGTTATTCTGACCCTGACATCAGCCACAGTTTGCTGCACGTGACTGAATTAATTTTGTGGAGTGTCTCAGCTCCTTCTGTAGGTAAATGCTCTTGTCCAGTGATTCTTTGTGCAGACTACTTCTCTTCAAAGCCTGATAATTATCTGAGAAAACAGGCTGCTTCTGAGGCTGATTCCTGTGCCTTCAACAGCTTTCTCTTTCTCTTCTCCTTCCTTAGTTGTTCATTGCCTTATGTTATTTTTGTCAATCATAATTTCCACTTCATGTGATGTATTATTGTAACAARCTAATTCATGTTGGAGTTCAGTGTGTCCATGGGAGTAGACTTGTTGCTCTGTGGCTTTCTACACAAATACGATTTTCAAGAAAATGTGCGGGAGGAGAAAGTTATATTCTAATATTGTGCTCATAATGTTTTCATCTTGCCTCAACATTTCAGAAATAATTATCTATTTCTTCATATTGCCTTTCCAGTTCTGAAGCATTGATTTGCTTCTCCTTCTTTAAAAGAGTAATATTTTTTCGTTTTCTAACCATTCTCTTTAGAAGGTCTTTGCAACTTCCATTTTTTGAGTGTGTGCTTCACCCCAAATTTTTCTTGCAGTTCAGGTGGTCATTGTCTGTTTATTTACCTCTGCTGGTTGAGGTTGTGCCATTTTTCCTTCCTGGTAGCTAATGATGATGTTTTTTTATTTCACCTGAGAGGATCCCAGGACTTCCAAATATTCATGTTCAACTAGTTCTCTGCTTATCACATTTATCTACATGCCCATTTCTCCAAGTCCTTCTTTTTTCTTGAAGAGATAACTGAGCACAGCACATCGTGCATTCTCTTTTCCTGCCCTCTCAGGCCACCATGGAATCTGTCATTTTCCCAGTGCTGTCTTTACAAGACATTGCCTTACTTTTCAAGAAACATTCAAAGAATATTTCCCACACAGTTCTCACCCACTTTAAACTTTTCATACTTCAATCTACCATCTTGCCTTTCTCCAAAACCTCTCCTTTCTGCACCTGTGGATTTCCAACTTAGGAATTTAATATTAATTTTACCACTGCAGGATTGTAAATATTTATTTGTTTCCAACTTTGAACAGTTTGCTTCCTGTCAGCTATTTACTATAGACAACTTAATGTCAAACACTTATCTTTTTTAAAAGAGATATTAAAAAGGAGATCCTGTGTTTCTTGGGTGAAATGCAAACCACATTTGTTGAAAGCATGCAGTATGGAGACAAAAATCTCAGTACTGTACGAAAACCATTTGGTAGATATCAGTTCACATAGCAGTCAGTAATTGCACTTGTATTTTTTCTGCTGTTTGGTTGGTGTGAGAGTGTAAAGTTCTGTTTGTATTGTTTTTCAGTGTTTATGATGTGCTGGTCCTTATTTGATTGTGAAATCATCCCAGCTTGAAGCTATATCTTTAAAAAAATCTCTAATTTTAAGTTCAAATATTTTGCAGCTTCAAGTATTATGCAAACTGCTTTATGAAAATATGCACCAATTTAAAGCTGCTTAATAAATATTTTCTGTATTTTTGCACGTGGACTCAGCTTTTCACTCCATAGGTTCTTTTATTAGCCTGTAAACAAAACAAAAACCAAAACAAAAACCAAAAACAACAAAGAAAAGAAAAAGTCTGCTGAGCTTTAGATAAAAAAACCATTACTTTAGAAATACGTGTTGGGATCAAACCCTAAATTCACAGACTGCACAATGCCTTTCTGAATGCTTTATATTACCTTCAGAATAACTAGAACCAAAATTACTATCAGTAAATCACCTGGTTTGCCTTGAAATAGTTAACAGTGTTGAAAAATCCAACTATACATAAGTATGATAAAATTAGCTTTTCTGTGTTGGACAGATTCACCTCTGGCAAGATGAATTAAAGGAAATTGCCCTTCACACCAGCACCACAATGTGATCTGCACTCCTAGAAATGTCAAAAGCTGAGCAGTTATGTGGTTACACAGTCATTACCCGTGTTATCTCCTCAAAATGCTTGTCACCAAGCTTGAATTTAATTACTTAAGTACTTACTGTTAACAGGAAGAGTAGCACATTATATTAGCACACTGCATTTTCTGGAGACTATTAACATTTGCAATTTATTTTCTTTTTTTTTCTCTATTTTAATCCAAGGGGAACCCAGAATACTATCAGGTAATATCAGTGTGGAAATCTACAGATCCCTTGAATGCATAGTACATAAAAATATTTTAAACTGAATTAAAAAAATGTTGGTAATTCACTGTTTATTGAATATTTATAAAGTATCTCTAGACTTGGCCAGTATATCTTTCAGCATATTTAAAAACAAATATATTAATCCAGATGTTAGCACCCCTAACTGGGACTGGTATAAAAAATCTGGATGAAATTCCAAAGACAATAGTTTAGTGACTCTTTCAACATTACTCTTTCAAACTTAACTTAATCAAAATAGCATCTCTCTTATCTGATCTCATCCAGAAATTCACTTCAAACTGGAAATGTGAATGGTTTACCACAAGGCTTCACACTCCTGCAAACACTTCTCTATAAGCATATGCTCAATTTTTTACAAAATAAAGGAAATTTCAGAATAAATCCTGAAATTACTGAAAAATATTGTTCAATTTCAACTGCTTTTCAGTTTCTAACAATCAAAAGAAAATTCCTGCACTTTTAACAACCTGAGAATTACATTCCTCCCATCTGCATCTATTACCATTTTACTAAAAAATAAAAAGCCTACACAGCAATGCTTCTAATGAAAAACCAGAGCAAGTTCCAAAGAGTATTAACAGAAAGTTGATAACTGAACATACTGGACCTGAGTAAATCCTAGAAAGAACCATAATAATACAGGCCTGATTTCTCAAAAGTACTTGAGATTTGGGCAGAAGAAAATATTGTTTCTTGCTAATAATATTGTTTCATGCTAATAATAAGGGCTTGGGGTAACTACTGTCATCATTCTTTTTTAGCATACAGTATTGATAGCAGTTTCAAAGATGTTGATCAAACTCCCACTATAAGGAGGTTGCTTGAAGATAATTCACAACAGATTACTAAGAAGAAAAACTTGAAAAGCTTTTGTAAAGGTAAAATCATTGTGTATTATTGGGTTAAAAGCAATAAAAAAATCCCCAAACCCAACAACAGTAACAATACAAAAAGTGTGTAATATTCAATAGCTTTAAAGCATGCTTTAACACCAGGCTGAGTTACCATCCTTCTAAAAGGCAGTGTGGAACCTGCATTGCTCCAGGGAAGAGGACTGGGAGTGATTTTCTAAATTGCATTTCCCTCTTGTTGTCTGTGAGAGGTGAATACTGGCACTACAGCTCCTGCTACAGCTGAAGAAATTCACTGCCTTTTGCACTGAGCTGAAAGGATCAGGACACTGTGAAAGGACAGTGAGAATGATGGCAATGTCTCAAGGGAGAGGAATAGAGGTTTTTTATCCTCACCCTTTCTACGTTGTTTCATTCACATTGCAACTTTCATAAAAGGGAAAATTTGTTACTATTCTCTAAGTTATTTCATGGCCTCAAGGATCTGGAGAAAATAAAATCAACTCCTTATTTTGCATGGATGGTTCTGCTCACAGGGCTTCTTAGAAAGTAAAACCTAAGCCTAACATTGTTTGCCGCCTCTCCATCCAGCATGACAGAGGGCAGGAACCTACAGCAATTAACTATAATTAATTTCAGACAAAATGTACCTGGCTCTGCAAAAATGGAAAGCACACATTGCAGTTATGGCAGTCAGTATCTTTGAATATAAAATCATTTCTCATTGAAAACCCAGTGACTTTCTGCAGAAATCAAGGAAGGAAAGCATCCAAATTGGACTTTGTAGATAATTTCCTCTCTCTGCAGGTAAAACCAGTGTGCCCTTCCTCATGCTTTCAGGGTCTTACAAACAATCCCCAAAAAAGGCAAAATCCAGGAGTCAAAATTGGTGTACAAAGAAATATAAAGAATACCAACCACACGTCTCGGCTCAGTGGTGTCATCAAGGCCACAGAATGAATGCTAGTGAAAAAAACAAAAAAAGGAACAAAAACTATAACATAAGATCAAAAGAAAATGAGGAAAAAAGAAAAGAAAGAAGATGTAAGATATGTAATATGAAATTCAGTGACATTACAGCAGTTAGTCTTACATCATTAATTGATTTGATCTGAAAGAAAGACACAGTATACCAATCTTACTCTAAAAAACAGTAAGAAAAAATAATCAGTATTTGAGGACAGTTTTACAATGGCAAAATCCATGAATTTTTAACAATTCAAATATATTAGATTTGGCTTTGTGATTCACTCAGAGTATTTTTAATTACACACACTAAAGCTTTCCTGAACCAAGACTTAACAAGCCAAGGGCATAACCTAAATGCAACTGAAATAGCAGAGAATCAGTTATGAGAAGAGCACAGCATATTTACACAGCATTTGTTCCTAATACATCAACTCACAGGTTAAAACTAAGATTTTATATCATTCTTCTGTATAGCCTCTAGAAACAGGACAGTTTGCTGAAGAATCTATAGGGTAGAAATACTGTAATCTTATGTTCTGATTTGACAGAATTTTACACAAAACTTAAAAACTGAATCCACTCCTAAAGGAAAATGAAAAGTCATACTCATGACACAGTAAGTTGTGCATTGCCCTTAGCTACCAGCACCAGCACTTCTCTCCACAAGAAATTATTGTAGCCACTATCAGTAGGCATGTAGGTGTCAGTCTGCACCTTTTAACACATAAAACCTTTAGAAGAACAATGAGGTAAAATTATATCATTCATTAATTCCCTGACAACACAATCTTCCTCTGGGCCATCATAATGGGATTTAATCCCAGGGAAAAAATAATTAAAATGTAATAGGGATAGAAGTAAGCTCTCCACCCATCCAGAAGTTGAAGGTTAATAGAAAGAGATGAAGCTTTTTTGAGATCTCTTGCTAATGTAACATTAAAGCAAGGAGGATGTTAATCATTTTAACTCATTACCAGCTTTCTGCTAAGCTTGTGATTAAGCTCTTTCTTTTCCAGTGCTTTTCTGTATCCATCCGGCTGATGAACCAGTAGAGATAATGCTATTTTCCATTTCCAAAATTATCAGCCTGGCTAATCTTATACCTGCTCTGTAAACTGTAATGACAATGCCTTAAATGCTTACATTTTGGCAATAGCAACATTTAGAGATGCTGATTTTTTAGAACAGATGGATAAACACTAATATTTGAAATAATTTATATGTACAAGTATTGCCTATCCCTCAATATTCCTCTGCTTAGAGGAGTTAAGTGTAGCACCTTAGACATCACTGGCTCTGGGCAGGAACAGCCTCAGGAATAGATGTGGTCAGGAGCAGAAGAGGGCAAAGGCAGAAGAAGAGCCCTTTTAAGGTTGAATACTGCCTGTGTTTCTCTGCTGGTGCAAACATGGAGCACTGCCCTCCCGAGGGCTGCAGACAGACTAGCCCCAACCACATCACTGGGGGGTGATGGAAAGCAATCATTAACAGCAGCACTGCACAGCCCAGCTTCTGCAGGCTCTCCTCCTGGCTCTTCCCCAAACCCAGACAGATAACACAGTATGGAGAGTGCAGGACAAGGCACAGCAGAGGGGAAACAACTACTGTGGGAGCAGAAGGGGCTGAGGAAGGAAGATGCTGAGGGAATTGGAACAGGTGTCAGAAGTGCCATTGGGAGGACTGCCACATCCTGAAAGCAGATGAAAGGATGCTGAGACCAGAGAAGGGTGAGGAAGAAACTTTTCCACACCCAGTGAGATGCTCCCCAAAGCCTCTCTCTGCTCTGCAAACCCCTTTGATGCCTTTCAACTCCCTCCAGCCTCCAGAGTCCTGCAAAAGCCTTCCTTTTGCCCCTTTACCCCATTCTCATCCCAAGAGAAAAAAAAAGACTGAAAACTCCACTAACATCTCTATTCAGCCCAGCAGTAGGTTCTTGTAGGACCACATACCCATAAATGCTGAAGAAAATGAACCTGGGATGTGACTCATTTGGGATCTAGGCACTGGTTAAGCAAAAGTAAAATAACTAAAACACTCTGCTGGGGCCTAGAGAAAGACCCATTGTCAGTCCACATTCTGCAGAGTAGCCTAAACTCCACAGACCTGGAAAAAACCTGAGCCCACAGTCCACAAACCTTGTGCCATCCCTTGCTTGGGAACCACACTGACACAAATTCAGTTGCTGTTGAAGCCTTGATCAGAGCTTCTTCTTAAAAAAATGTCAGATCCATTACATTAATTTGTTTTTATATTAAATCAATAAATACTCCTTAGTTCTAGCATTTCACTGGCACTTCACTAATTTTGTTTTATTTTTCATTACTTGGAAATTTTGCATAGCAATCCTATCCAAAGAATAGGGCTGAATTAACCAATCTTTTCAGAGAAAAATCTTAGTTCTTTCTTGATCTAAACCACAGCAAATCCTCCTTCTACTATTCTAGAGTCTCACCAGACTCCTTGATTCCTTCCTGTAATTGACAGAAATCCTGGATAGGAAATAATTTTGAGCAGATTAGAGACAGAGCTGCATTTCATGCAGCAATGACTCAAACTAAAATTTTATCTTGTCTTAAAATAGATTTTGTGACATTAGATTAATTACTATTAACATCAGTGCAACAGAGAAAACCAATTTTGTATGGCAAAATCCGTTGGTAGTGCCCTGACATTAATTTACCTTTTCCTCAATTTCTTTGAGTTGCCTCTTTTGAAGTTCTATTTTATCTTCTAGATCTCGAATTCTCTGCAACAGAAAAAGCAAAATAGATGTTATGATATCTAATTTGAAAAGCAGATGAAACCATGGCATTTCAAACAAGCTGCATGTTTAGAACGTCATGTTTATATCAGAAAGTCTACTCATCACAACTCATTAATCATAATTTTAACATATACACACTGAAAATTCCATTTTGCACCAAAATTCTTTTTCTGTGCAACTGCCAGTTTTTCTGCTTACCTAGACAGTCAGCAGATTACTCTATCACATTTCCTTTTAACTCTTTATTTTCTTTATAAAACATAACCATGCTTCTAGCATAATCAGGCTATACCAGAGAAGAGAACACACAGATTTTCAGTTTATCAGAAAGATTCCATTCAGAGACTCAGCTCTGTCCTTTTACCAGTCACCTCCCACCAGAGCCAGATGGAATGTTTCCTTCACTGTAGCTTCCCATATTCTTAAGCATTTTTCTTGTTCAGTTTCACAAAGATTCTCCAAAACATGACTGCTGCTGGGTCCACATATCTTATTCTTTTCTGTAGCACGTCCCCTTTTTTCTTTTCCGTAGGTTACATTTCTATTTTCTTATCTTTTGTTTTTCTTTTGATGTTGGGGTGGGGGGGGTCTTGTACAATTTAGATGCATTTTATTACACTTTCAGTATATTGTACTCATTACAGATAAAGTAGGTTATAAGTAATTTTTTCTATAGTCAGAAAGCTCAAATCTTCTACTAAAAGTCACTGGTGATCAACAAACAACTTCATAGGATGAGATTTTTTTGGAGATTAGCTACCCCATCTCAGCCTGGCCTACAACAGCTAGGCATGTTAACAGTTCCTGAACTTGGAAAGGCAAATTACCATCTCCTCTAATGTGGATGGCATAGGTGAATAAAATTAATACAGCTGCTGCTGCCTCACTCCCAAATTATTTTATGACTCTCAAATTGATATGAACAACAGTATCTCTTTCAAAACAACATCCAGTCATTATTTACAAACCTGTGTGTATCAACTAATGCTGTAGCTACTCACCTGCATTCAGCTCTAAGACCTCAAATGGGGATAAATTGCTCCACACTCATTATAGCCCCAGACAGCTGCAACAAGGCAGCAGCTGATCCAATGGCCAGACTAGTTTGGAGAAGCACAAAGTTTGGCTTGCAAATCACAAATCTAACCTGGTACTATTCCAAAAATGAGGTTCACATAACTCTGCAGCTCACTTTTCCTAGGGCATACTCCACACAAATATTGAACACAGGCCACAAGCAAAAAAACCCCCTTTGTTTCAAAATGGGAAATTTTGCTTTAAAACTGTTTTGAATATTATACAGTGTAAGTCAATCAAAATCTACACTATATCATACTGCAGTGCTCAAAGATTTCCCCAGATAATACACAAACCAGTAGGAACCAGATTACCCTCATGTGACATAAGTGAATGCACCTTTGCTGACAATCACAAATGCCCCAAGCACAGCTGCATTAATTTCGCTTTTCCTCTATTGCATTTGAATTGATCTATAGTTCATCTATGCCCTGTTCAAGGCAAGCCTCTCTCTCGAGTGATTATATTCATGTACTGTATGTCCCAGGAATGTTAAATCACTGTAACAAACCATGAGAATGGATGAGAAGCAAGCAGATGGAATCACCCCCAAAATTTCTAATTCATCAGGTTTCCTTACAGTTATGTTGATTCCTACGTATAACCACATCCCAGGCCTGACTGACAGATTTCAATTCTCTGGGGGTTGTGCTATGTTCTGTTGTAAAATTTTACCGCAGCAAGAAAAGTGGAGAGAAGCAATTTTTTAAAATACCATTTTCATCTTCAAGATTTATCATGTAAAGGTATTTTAGTAACTCCTGAGAGTTTGCCATTTGAAAAAAAAAAAAAAAGATAATTAATAAACCACAGAACATCTGGTGGCTTTCTCACCTCAGGGTTTAGAGCAAGTGCTCCTCTCTGAAAGAACAAGTTAATTAGGATAAGATGGCATTTTCAGGATTTGGGAATTCTGTTAATCAAGTAAAAATCAAGATGTTATTCTTCCCTTATGAATTTTTAATCTTTTCAAGATTATAGCTATTCAACTAGTTTCTCCAACTCTTCCATTTTCCAATTCCTTCCACTAATATTTATTACATTTGGGGAGATGAAAGATGGAGAATATTTTTAAGGTGCAGGTGCAGAAACATACATTTTCTTAAAAATCACTTAAAATACAAAGACAACCTACTAGCTGAAAGGGAAAACACAAAGGATTGAATTTCTTAGCAGTGAAAATCTACAAAAAACCCTCAAAACAACTAAACTGGTAACAGTAAGGCAGATTGTGCTGGTTTTGACTGGGGTAGAGTTAACTTTCTTCACAGTGGCTGATATGGGGCTCTGTTTTGGATTTATGCTGAACACAGGGCTGATAACATAGAGATGTTTTTGTTATTGCTGAGCAGAGCTTGCACAGAGCCAAGGCCTTTTGTCCTTTTCACACTCTACTCTGGCGGGGAAGTTGGAGATGAATGGGAGGCTGGGAGGAGACACAGCCAGGACAGGTGACCCAAACTGACCAAAGGGATATCCCAGACCATGTGACATCATGCTCAGTGTATAAAGTGGGAAGAAGAAGGAGGAAAGAGAGGGACATCTGGAATGGTGGCATTTGTCTCCCCATCACACGTGATGGGCCCTGCTCTCCTGGAAATGGCTGAACACCTGCCTGCCCATGGGAACTGGTGAATTAATGTCTTGTTTTGTTTGGCTTCTCTGTGCAATTTTTGCTTTCCTTATCAAACTGTCTTTATCTCAACCTCTGAGTTTTCTAGTTTATTCTTCCAGCTCTCTCCTGATCCTGCTGGTGAAGGA
This sequence comes from Turdus rufiventris, assembly GCA_013186435.1. Taxonomy (NCBI): domain Eukaryota; kingdom Metazoa; phylum Chordata; class Aves; order Passeriformes; family Turdidae; genus Turdus; species Turdus rufiventris. The sequence continues at coordinate 446,733 of PYHW01010641.1, read as the reverse complement.
GGGAGTGGCTGTGTGGGGCTTGGCTGCCAGAGGGGTGAAACCACAGCAGTTCTGTTTGGTGCCCAGGGTGGGGCCCAAAGGGTTTGGGGTAACAACAGATTTGACTGGGATGTGCTAGAATGAACTTAGAGCTCTTTGTGCTGTTCAGCCAGGAATCAGCAGGCTCCTTTTCCTGCCATGGGGCTTGATTGCCTGATTGTGTACTAGAATCTACTGCTCAGTAGTGGCCACTTTTTTGCTTTCCCTGCTTGCTGTGGTGCTGTAGTGCTTATCACCTCCCAGAATTGTGCCTGGGAACACTTTGATAACAGCCATGGCACAGAGCCTGGGCTGGCAGGTGGCCAGGGCACTGCTGCTGCTCTGCTCAGGGTGGATGCGGCCAGCAGGGAGACACTGATGTGTATAAATGTGGATTCAGAGCTGCTCCAGACTTGGCACTGAAGGGCAATATGCTGAAGGCAGGTGATTGTTTAAAGAGCTTGTATTCCTCTCATATGAGTGGAAATCACAGTGACAGATTTGCTGTAAATGAGTAAAATTTTGTAACTAACTTCTTTGCTGCAGAAATTAAAGAGTTCAAATCTAGACAGGTCAAAAAACCACAACCTTGGGCTGGAATTGTTCATCAGGTATCAAAGCTTGGTGTTGTTTGCTCCTAGCTGTTTACTTGCTTTTCCCTGGAGGATTATCTGGGAGGATGAAGTGGGTGTAGCTATTCCCATGAATATCCTCTGATTGCTCAGGGACAGCACTGGAAGACAACCAGCATAGTTCAGCTATTTATATACCCTGAAAAATCAGATTTAATAATTTATTTCCATTTAACTGCAGAGAGAGCCTTAAAAATATATACATGTACATGCAATATATTGGCTGGAAAAAAACCAACAGATTTACCTTTCCCTAGAGTATTTAACACATAAAAATAATATTTTTCCCTTATTGAACCTATCTGCATTAACTGCATTATCTTGATCACAAAGATAATTTCCAAAATAGAAATTTTAAAAATAAATAATGAATAATGTAAAAGAAATAATCATAGCTTTAACAAAAAAGTATCTTCTAACAGTAGCAAGATGTGTTCATCAGTCAAAGCCTACATTTAATTACTGAGAAGGAGATTACACAAAAGTTAGAGATACCAATTAAGACCAAGGCAGAACTGTTTGAGATGCAGTATAAGCCTTCACATCTTTATCTGCTGCTCCTTTCATTTGCAAAAAATACCAATCAAGAAGCTGTGGACTCCCTCAGATTTCAACAGGTGATTAGATGCTTTCAGTATATTCTGATTTGTTTATGAGACAACAAATCACACAGACCTATTTCATTGTTATCATGAAATTCTGCATACTTCCATGCTCCAGGGTAGAAATTGATGATCATTAAGTGGAGCTTTTCCTGCTGTGTGGTATAGAGTTGTAACAAATGGTACAACTATGAAAGATGCATTCAGCTCTACCCATGGCATGGCTTGCAGGAACCTTGCAGAGTAAATCCAGTATACTTCAACAGCACAAAAAAATGCGAGGAAGCAGCAAAATCGACTCTATTTTGCTCTTAAAAGTTTGATAAGTCTCAGCTGAAAAGAAAGCTGCAGGCTGTTCTTCCCTTTATTTCCTTTTTTAAAAAGAGAGGGATAGAAGATATGGATAGGCAGCCTGAATCCAGCAGAGTGTTTGTATTTCCTTTAGAGACCCTAGCTTGGTCACAGTCAGACCGAGGATTAGGGACAATGCAGAGCAGTGCTCTGCTGGCTTCTAGCAATTCCTGTGTTCCTGCAGTTAATAGCTACCCCTCAGTCACACGAGTGCACCTTTTTTGGGACTGACAGGATTCATGAGAATAACTCTGTGTAGTCACATCATGGGGCCATACAGTGGAGTTACTGTGGGCAAACAAAGAGCCATAGTCACGCACAAACAGGGCAATGGGAATGCAACCATGGAAGAGAGGAGTGTAAACATAAGGGATGGACTCCTAACACTGTCCACCTTGCTTGCATTTAAAAACCAACCTGCCAAAATAAGCAATACTTACTTTTCATTGATTTTATTACAACGGCAAATAAAATCTCATCACAAAAGTTCTGGATGGCAGATGGTGCCTCTGCAAATTTTCCCTGCGTAGAACATCCCTGTGTTTTGAAAGAGGGTTGGACAAGCCCTCATTTCAGTATGGCAGGCAAATACTTGACAAATAAATCATTCTCCCACTAGCAGGGAAGTTTGCTGGCAGTTGTGAGTGGTGCCAGTGGTGCAGAGGGGCTGAGGGCGTTCCCTGTGCAGAGCTATCAGCAGGTGGCTCTGCTGGCCAGGCTATCTGCGCTCAACAGCAGCTGCAGCTCTGCCAGAGTGGGGCTCAGCTCACACATCCACTCCACTGACACTCACGAAAAAAAAAAAAGATGCTCAAGATGCCTTACTCACCTCCTTAATTGTGATTTGAACAGACTTTCAAGTTCCATTATAATTCTTTTCTTAATAGTAGTTATATATGCAGCACAAATGTAAAGGTAGGAGGCACAGATGTAACAGCCTAAAAATGCTAATTAGGTAAGGGAGAGCACATCCAGAAGGGTCAGGCAGCTAAAGCACACATTTTCCTTGGAAGTCTGTAATGCAAAGACAGGCAAAGACTGCCCCTCATGTGGCAGACACTACAGATGAAATCATGTTACTAACAGAGTTACCAAAGGGACGTTTACCATCAATCAACCACAGTTATATAAATTATACCTTCACTGAGTGCAGGCCTCTCCAATTTAATTCCTGGAGAGACCCCAAATACAAAGGGCTGTCCAAATGCCCTAAAAGTAATAAATTTGTCATTTTTTTCAGCAGAAGATTCCTAATGTGCAGGAGATTCCTCATAAATACTCATAACCCTCCATTTCCTTTCACTTCATGATGGAAGCATCATTTTTCTAGGAAGCAGGATCCACTTCTTGAAGTGCAGTGACTCACTTAGGCAATTCTCTTTGGTAAACTTGGATGACAAGTGACTTCCAGTACTGTCAGGGCAATTAAAGTAAGTCAGATCTTCCTTTCTCAAGTAGCAGAGGACTGAGACACCAAGATGGGACTACAAATTCCTACTCCCAGCAGATCTGACCTTCCTACATAATGGGAGTGTCTAAGTTTGCTAGAAGCATTGCTTTATAGGCAGATTGGTACCTGAGCTGGCCTTGGTGGGACCAGTTCAGGTATCTCTGCACCTACAGCTCAATTTTCCCAATAGCTGGAAAATTTCCAGCACCCTTGTTGCAACCTTGTACAAGGGAGTAATGACAATAACCAATCTGCATCCAGGGTTATGTGACCTCTTGCTGAGTTTGGATGCAGATTGATTATTGTCATTACTCCCTTGTACAAGGATGTAACAAAAAGGATAAAAGAGTATTTAAAACTAAAGACAAAGAGTCCAATGAAATAATATTATCACACTTCCAGTAAAGAACCAGACAGGCACTGATTTCAAAAGGCAAATTTCTGTAATTTGTAGCAAGCTTTGGTTCCTGCAGCTGCAGCTGCAAACTCAAGGTAGCAAGCCACATCTCTGGGAAGTTTGAGGAATCAAAGTTTTGGCAAAATGCAAGCAGCATGATGGTGGATGTGTGCCTGGAAATATTACTCTACTTTCACTAATAGAGACATTTCAGTCAAAAATGACAATATTGCTCCATTAATAAAAAAGAAGGTTAATGGCATTCCCACACAGAACACCTGAAGTATGAGTGCCCAGCATGCGTTTTAATAGCAATCCATCTACATTAAGTACCATTCCCATTAATATTGCACCCCTTGTAAAGGAGCACTGAAATAAATGGAAATCCTTAGGCTGAGCTCAGTGAGCCCTGGATTGCAGTCTCAGAGCTATCATTTTTTTACTGGAGGCAACATTTCAGCACAGTAATGATTTCTCATAAATTTGAGAGTTAGACATGGGAGAAACCTCAGCAATACAAAGAAAGAAAATTGATCTGAGATGTACAGAAGTGCCCTACTGCATTTAAATGCTAGGTCCACATTTCCTCCCCTGAGCAGCCAAAATGTGTGCACTTCCTCATTTGATTTAACTTGTCTTTCAAGCTACCTCAAGTTCTGATGAGAAATGGACTGTGTCACTCTACAATTACATAGTGCCTTTCACAGGTTCTGGTTTGGTTTTTTTTCTGCTTGATGTCTCAGCTGCCTTTTTAGTTGCAAACATAGACTGAGAATTTCTGTATTTTCTCCCTATTGGGCAGTGATGCAAGTTAGATGAAGCAAACTTCTTCATCCAAGCCTTCTGTCCTCTCCAATTCACCCACAGCACTAGTCAGACATTCACACTCCTGAACCAGTATCTTGGATGGCTTCAAATCCTCAGGAAGCTTTGTGAAATGGGGAAAAATCTATCAGGAAAAGAACTTTTGTACAAATTTAATCTTTCAGATAACGATGACCACATCCTTCATTTAGGTGTCAAACTGCAGAACTGATGTTCTTGTTGCCTAAATAACTAAGTAAAGAGCCCATCCATAAGAATGCACTGTTTTACAGACAGCAACACCAAGAAGATCAATTAATCTAGCTGCAAAATATGCTCCTTGCCATGCTACTCTACTTCTGAAAATACAGGAATATACTAATCAGGGGGGTTAGAAATCACCTTAGCAGTTCCTGTGACACACTCTTATTGGATTTACATTCGCCAGCAAATCCAAGAAAACAATTTGATAATTTTAGCACAAAGCAGACAAAGAAGGATTTGCTAAGCTGCTTAGAGCCTGGCCCTGAAATGCTGGAAAGGTTCAGGTTAGTGTACACTCACAGGATAGGCACCATGGACGGACTCTATCTGACATGAACCATGTTTTGAATCTCATTCTAGGTATCCCGTTCTACAGCAAAATTTAGCATGGGAAATATTTTATCAATTTGACCGAGGGAAGAATCAATATTGTTTCATTATATTATTATTTTAAGAAGATTCACATCACTGTTAAGACACAGGTAGGTAAGCTCTTCAGTAGTGTGAACAGCATAACTATGTTGTATGTATAAACTTAAACAAAAATGAATATAAACTGATTTGCCTTTAGCTATTATTCAAATCACTAAAGTGATGGATAAACATATTCTTGGGCTTTTTTTTTAAAATCTAATGCATTTTAACAGCTGTTTAAAAGCCTGTAGTATTTTAAAATAAAATTCACATAGGCAATTGTCACATGCATTACTCAGGCTATTGGATCTGCTACTGCAATGGGTGTGCATTCAGAAATCCAAATGTTTCCTTTAATCTTATATTTCTAGAATGTGATTTTTGTAATGGTCATAAGGAAACAAAAATGCCACTGCAATAGCATTAGCTTAAGCTGCTTTTGTTGACATCTTATTTTACTTCATGAATGAAAATTTCATGCAAATTTCAGCCAGTTGCATATGATATAAATCATTTTGGATGGACTCTGATTCTCACCATGACTTTGTTTGCACAACAGGTAAAAATTCCATTCTTTTCTCTGTTCTGTCTCAACCATTATAATCCAATTAATAGTTACTGGTGTAGGAGAATTTTTCTTTTTAATCTTTATTCTGCATCTGTAGTTTCTTTATTTGCCTTTCTGAGGAGAATGAACCTTTTAGCAGCTGCACTGATGCTTTTCTCAGCATATGTATTCAGTCACATTTGTCACAGTAAACCACTGAATTTTATAAATGCATTCAGCCCCAAATAACTATCTGTTATAGTCTGATACAAATTACTGCATGTATCTAGTATTTACTAGAAAACTTGATTCATGTTTTTTAACATTGATAATCTTTTAATTTATGCAACAACATGCATTGCTATCTAACAGAATAATATCAACAGTCCTATTGCTTTTCATTTGGAAAACCAATAATTTAAGTCAGATTTATATTTACACAGAATGGGTATGCTAAGACTGTGTGAGCTCAGAAGACAAAACACATTCAACACCTTAACACTGAGTCTGTGACAGCCTAGATACATTATCAGGCAAAAAAACCACCCCAGATGCAAAATGTAATATATATATATATTGCATTAAATTTAGATTATTTTACATTCAGATATTTAAATAACAAATTCCCATGTAGGTAATTGGAATGATATATGTATGGATTGTGCATATGAAAATACACTTATCCTTAACTTCTGTAACAAACTTCACATACTTTCTTTTTTAGACTTGCCTTTCCTCAGCTCCCACTGGCTTTTCCTAAGAAACAGGGTATTCAGGATTTCAGCACTCAAATTTCAGATAAGAGTTTTCTTGGTATTAATATTATTACAAGGCATATAGTTGCTCTTACTTTGAGTAGAACCTCAATCACTTATTGTTTAGGACAAGGAGAACAGACCTTTCAGATGTACTTTTTTAGGTATTACAGCAGTCCTGCTATCACCACTTATTCAGACAAGTAGCATCACTAAAGCAATAAGCAAAGCAGACACAGTTGAAGACTATATGAAGAAAACATACACAGGGAAACACTGTAAGATGAACATACAGAAATTACTAAAATTAACTCTCATCTGCCATGCACATCAGCTGTGGGAAATTACAGAAGTTTATTGTGATACTGTCATTATAGCAGCAATAACACGCTGAAAGACTCCATGTTCACTCCTGCATGACAAATCAATACCACAGGTCAGCTATGATTAGCCTAGTCATGATGTGCTTGATGAATATTGATGACAGTCATACAGCTGTGGTATATCAGATGCTTTTAAGAGCGATTCATTAATAGAAAAAAATCACATTATCAACAGTAGTCTATTACATTTTAAACAACAAAGCACAGACCATTAATACTAAGGAAAAAAAAAAGAAAAATCAGTGGCTACCCTATGCAGGCCCCTTCATATTGTATGCAAACAGCTAGCACCTTAACGTTTGAGAGTCAAAGTAAAAACATTAGGCCATTAAATCTAGACTGGGAGGAAAAATTATCTGAGCCTCTCCAGTTACTATTATAGCAAGGTTCACAATAATACTTCTAACTAATTCTAAATGGTGTGACACAGCTGTGAGTTTTTGACCAAGCCAGCCTCACTGGCGCAAGGCACAGAAGGGGTTGTTTTTAACTTGTCCTCTCTGTCACCAAGCATTGTGCCAAAGAGGACAGATTTAAGACAACACCTCCTTGTGCCTATCAATGAAGTACCGAGCACAGCAGCCTCCCTCCCTCTCTCTCCCCCAAAAGCCTTCCTGTCAAACATTAAACATTAACAATCCTCCATGGGTGAGAAATAAACACCAACCACACTCCCTCTTCAAACATCTATTATAAATGGCTGAGACAATATGATCATATAGATATGGTAACATCCAACCCTATGGATTTGTAAACAAATCCAGCACGGGAAAACTGTTCATATACATGACAGCAGGAAGAACTCATGGAGCAATGGCCTTTAAGCCAGACGAACTGTGCCCTCAGAAAAAACTGCTGGTCAGAAAAAAGAACTAAGAAACTTAGTGAATTTTATGTTGTCGTTTCTCAATTTCAAGTGATATTTTGAATTTCAGGATGACAAAAGACATTGGTGCTTCTGACTTTTCCTCAGTGTCCATGAAAAGCAGCGCCCGAGGCATCGCACCAGCAGCGACTCCTTCTCAGAGTGGCACATGGAGGTCAGTCCTGCCTGTCCTAAAAGCTTTGCCTTCTTCTAGTCAAACATGCAAACAAAGTGGTAACTTCTGCTCTTCTTACTGTTGCACAATCCAATCTGGTCATGGGAGTAAATTCTCTAGTTCAAAGAAAACAGTTAAAATTTTTACAGCTATATTCCAACTATTTCAGGCTGGAATCGGATGAGTTCAACAGTTCGAGATGTTTTATATTCAGGTTTAGAATTGAAGTAATGATTCCTTTTACTCTGGAAAACTGAGCTTCACTCATGATTATTTTAACTCAAGTTAGAGTTAAAATACACACTCAGCTTAGTACTACAGTGCAACTTAGGGGAAAAATTCATACTTTTTGATGGCACAATGAACTAACCTATCTTTGATCTTTCTTTTTTCCTAACAATTTTATACAAAAATAGGACTGCTCTGGGAAATTATTGGACTACATTAATAAAATCTGTCTTTCATATACCTTCTGACTGGAAGCAGCCAGAAACTGAGTGGAACTGAGTGTGTGTCAATCTGCTATCCTTCAAGGATTTTCTATCTTCTCTTTAGATTAAAAATAACGTCAGATGAAATCAGAATAAATTACATTTCTATTAAAAAATTTTCTTCATGTTTGAATACTGCCAACAGTGCAATTTGAATAAATGTATCCTAATTTAAAGCCTGCTTCTGCTGACTTTCCCCAGTTTCATACTCCAGAAGCAGCTACAGTAAAACAAACAGGAATATATTTTGGTTTTTAATTGATTTATATATTTATTATAATTTTTATATAAATACAATTATTATTGATACTTATTTATATAAAGCATAATTTGACATTTAAATAGCTACTAGTTTTGGAAGACAAGATGATTACATTATATTTTTAAGGTGAACTAACCATGATGCTGTGAGGATTTTCTGGGATTTTTGGGGCTGCTGTTGTTTTTTTGTTTGGGGTTTTTTTTGGGGGGGTGAGTTTCCTTAATTAGGAAGTTGATATCACTAATTCAGAAACAGGTTGTAATGTTCTGTTTAACATGTATTTTCTCAGAGATGGATTTTATAGCTACACAACACATTTTTCTCTCCCTCTAGAAATGATTTAAAGTATATACATAAAAAATTACTCTTCTTAACAAAACCTGCTAGTAATGACCTTCACATTTTCAATTAAAACCAGAAAAGTCATGCCACTGCACTGACTAGAACAAAAATGTTACTTTTAAATGATGTCCTGTTAAAAATCAACCAGACATTGATTTCCAAAAGGTTGTAATAGCAGTGTAGCACAATGAGACTTTTTGATGGCAATATCTGCACATGCCCTATTGCTGGAAGCAAATATCACAAGCTGCTCATGGCAGATTTTTAATTAACATGTTTTCCCTCCTCCAAATAGAGAGGATGGTGTAAATCAGAGCACCCTCTCTGACTTAGAGGGAGCACTGCCAACATGTTTCAGCTGAGGATCTGTCCCCCAGACCTGCATGTTGCACTGGGGGTTTAATAAAAGTTGTGTGCCTTAGCAAGCAGATCTAATCACAGTCTGTCCAATCTGGCTCCACAGAGGCCTGGTTTCCTTAATGCACAATGGGTATATATGAATGCTTCCATTTATATACTAATGAACAATAATAATGTGGGGCTATACATGTCCAAGAACAGATCTAGCAATGTAATACAGAGCCTAACTTGCTAAAATATATTTATTTCACTGAAACAAAGTCAATACCCAGTGGCTAAGAACTCAAGCTTTACATCTGGACAAACACATAAAGCAGCACAGGCTCACACCTGGGCAGCCATTTACCATTTCCTTATGCCCATCCCTGCCCCTTGCAGTCATTCCCCAGGAAGGACATTTACCAGCTCTGTAAAACCAGCACCTCACACACTAAATCCTCAAAGTACTTGTGTGAAGAAATTAATATATAATGAAAACCTGCATACCAACCTATAGCTTTTACCACATGCCTTACCACTTCTGCACCCTGCATGTATGGTCAAGGAGCACTTACAGGCCAAAGGAGGGAACTCTTTCTTCATCACCAGATCTCCTTGAACCCTCACTCTATGACACAGAAACTCTGATTGTTGCCAGTCTGCCAGATAAGCAGAGTTGCTCTTTTGAAGCCCTGGTATCAGGTGGACCAGAAGGTAATGAAGGTAAAGAAACAGGCCATCTGAAGTGATTGAACTTCCAAAGTTTGATAAAATTTGGAGTCTTTAGCACATGGTTTCTGTTTCAGGGAAAGTCTGAGAATGCTTGCAACAAGGAGACTCTGTATTAAGCCCTGCAGGTCCATCATGTTGTCCTATCATTCTCTTTAACTTCCACTTCAGCAGAGGAAGAAGTGTTGCACATACTGTAGAGGTACTGCAGACCACAAAATCTGGCCAGGTCTAGACTGCTCTTTTGCAAAACAAAGTGCAGTGGGTGCTTGTTGATGTCATAGTGTCAGCAAAACGTCTCCTGGACATAAATTTATGAGGAAAGGAGGGTACTTATCAAAGATGTACTTAGTGCAGCTTCATCCATTCATTAGGATTCTGCCAGCACAAGTGGGGTTTCATTTGTGTAACATTCAGCTTCTGTCATTTGCTAGTGAGATGAAAGTAATCCAGTGAGAATTAGCCCTCCAATATCCCAGGCAAATTAACTAGCGTCTTTGCCTTTGTTTTTCCTGTTTAATAGGGAATATGTGTGGGGGGAGGGCATGTGTGTGTGTTAAAAAACAGATGACTAAAATGCTTAGATGCTTATTAAGCAGTGGAATTCAGTTTAACATGTCCTGCAGGGCTGTAATATTAGCATGGCTAATGAGATGGGCACAACACAAAACTCTAATGACATCCTATAAAATGGGTCTGGAGACAGGTACATAAACATCCATGGCTAATGAAGCCATGTTTATGCTGGCATTTTTGTTTCCCTATGCACTCATCATATCTAAACTTATGCTGTGAAGCAATCTGTGAATACATGAACTGGACTAACAGATGTTGTCCAGATGTGCATATAAAGTGCACATATCATATTGATAGCAAGCAGGCCATGGAACAAATTTGAACAAAATCTAAATTAAACCCCACATATGCATAAAATATGGATTTTGAGTCCTCTGGAACAACTCTTTTGCTTTACAAATGTAGTCCTATTTTTTCCTTTCTATTTGCCACTATTACATGAGCTCAACTTAGAGACTCTGCCCACATCCCCCAAAAATACACTCTAACAAGGGACACAAAATGTGTCAAATCTCATTCCTGGTGAAAGCAAAAGACCAAACTATATCTAGTCTGATGTTAAAATCTGAAATTGTCAATTATTTAGGTGTAGAGGCATTATTCAACACACAATGACATTCATACCCATTAAATGTCATTGACAAACAATATTTACCCAACTGAAAAGTGCCGTGTTTTTATTCTGAGTAAAACACCAACAATCTGGCTAGGAAATTGGACTGCCTAAGAGACTAACAAAAAACTCCATTCTCACTAATTTTCAGCTACACTAATAACATTGAGCTAATATCTTCTGGCTCCATCCTTATTTACCACATTTAATATATTTACTTTACTCTCTCTTTCTGACACTTTTAGTGCCAGCTGGTGCCTACCTTCTCCAGCTTTCTGTGCACCATTGCTGATGACTAAAAATAGGTAACACCCATTAAACAAGTTCATCTCCTGCTCTCACATTCCAAACCAAAGAAACAGAGTGAAGGAGTAGAGAAAGGAAACTTCTTGGAACTCAGAGGTCAGGTCTAGCACTGCCACCATAAGCCCTTCCCACCACTGCAGAATGACAGGAGATGATCACAACAAGTGCTGAGTCACATTACATCAGTTTCATCTATATTCATCTATGAAGCCAACCTGAACAGAGAGATGCTTGGACTAAACTAAAAGCAGTTCTTGCCCCAGCACCTGAATCAGCACCTGAAATAGCAACAGTGTTCTGGACACACCTGCATAGCACATTTTGGCGTTCACAATAAGGGATTTCAAACTTGCACAGAAAGTAGCCAAGCAGTCCTCAAGATCTGGGACATCTCTGCCTACAACTTCCAAAGTCTACTATAAAGGATAACCAAAATCCTTGGAAACAATTATTTCTGCTGTAGTAATTAAATAACACCTCGAGCCATGCAGCACTCTTCTTTCACTGAATATTTGTACAAAAACACTAGCAATGCTCCCAATACTAAATAATTATCACACTTCTGTAGGCCAAGACCTGGCCAAATTCAAGTTATCAATAATTGTGCTTAAGGAAGCAGTTTGGACAGACAAGGCTTTTCTGAATGAATTTGAAGGAGTGCAAGCTCGCAAATGGCCTCTTAAAAGACTTACAGTAATTTCGTGACTATAAGGTGCACCCTTTTGACTAAAATTTGGGTCCAAACCCGGAAGTGTGCCTTATAGTCCAGCACGCCTTATTTATGGAAAAAGTTGCGAAATTTGCCAACTCCTGGAGGTGCGCCTTATAATCTGGTGTGCCTTATAGTTGTGAAATTACTGTACTTCCTGAGACTTCCTCTTTTTATTTTATTTAAAAGACTTCACAAATAGCTAAAATAAATAAAAAAGCAGAGGGGGAGGCAGGGGGGGAATAAAAAACTTGAATTCCTGTAACTACTGCTCCTGTTTTTACTCTTTTCATAGCGTTACACTCTAACAACCTTCCACCCTACTTCAGCAAAACTTGCAACAAGCTCCCACGGGAGTCCTTTGGAGACTGTGTGGCTGCTCACACACTGAAGGTTGTGCAACAGCACCTGTGGTGAGACAGTGCCTTGTTCTGTGTGTGCACCATGCCCAGCACAACCAGGTCCTGACATCACGCGGCTCCTGGCACGGGAGCTGGACAGAGACCAGACTGAACACAACTCCACGAGGTGAGGGTGAAGCGATGCTGTCGTACGGGCAGTGGCAACCACAGAGCTAACACCAACACCGAGGGGGAGCAGAGAGAACCGGGATTACCTGCTGGGCCTGCTGCAGCAGCTCCATCCGCTCGTGCAGGATCTGGCTGTCAAACTCACGGCTCTGCCTCAGGATCTGCCGCCGCACCTTCTCCACCGCCGCGCGCAGATCCTCCCGCTGCGCCTCCGTCAGTGACTCGCTCGCCCGTCGGCCCGGCTCCTGCTGCAGGGCATTGTACAGCGTGGCTTCCAGCTCCTGGATTTTCTAATGTAACCCAAATCACACACAGACAGGCTGACATTTGAATCCAGCAAGCAAACGACCCACCAAGAGCTAGAGGAGAAGGCTGGCAAGCGAGGGCAGAGGCGGGAGGGCAGGATGGACACGGACAGGCAGACAGAAAGCAGCAGGCGTGAGCAGTGAGGAGCATTCCACAGAGTGCACGCAGCCTCCCGGCACGGCCTGACACCCCACACATGGGGCCTGGTCTAGCAAATCTCCGACTCTTCTCTTTAACATAGCTCTGTGTTCAATACCTGATAAAACTCCAAATCCTCATGCTGAACATTACAAATTCAATTAAAACTAACAGTTTTCCTTCAACTGCAGCTGAATTGTTAAGCCATCCTATAAAATAAAAAGACCACAGGAAAAACTGTGAACAGAAATCTTGGTCTCCCTCTGTGGCCCTAGAGACCTGATATCCATGGCTCAGTCTACGTCACTGGCTTAGTCCCAAGTTGCCATAAGCAATGAAGGAATACTTGAATACACTAATGTCTCATCCATCTCTTGCTGTCTGCCAGATTCCTAACCTGATTCCCAAAACTGCAGAACTTCGCAAAGCAGAGAACACAGGAGAACTTCACATTCACACGGAGAATTGTACTCCCAAGAGGAAAGGAAGGAGTCATAGCAGTGTTTCCTTGATTACTGCAGTTAGTACGATCCTGTCAAAAACCAGCATCCAGACTAGCAATATTTGGATCAAGAGCATCTGACCACATCCCTTCGGCCCTCATAACACCTTTGTGAGGTAGGTAATTCCATCCATGTTAGTGATGCATAAACAGCTGCACAGAGAGGTTAAATGGCTTGCCCAAGGTCACAGTGCTAGAAATAGTGCCTGCTTGCTTTCATCTATGTTATCTGCTCTCAGCACTAGACCTTCCTTCTTTTCTGAAAACATTTTCCACATAAGAAACATTTACAGTGAGTAAATAGTGCTTCAGGCCATTATATTTTGATTTCCCAAAGTCTCACTATYAGCAAAGTYGTGTATGTAGTTTTACCAACTCCTGGATAATTCCTAATTGTTGTTTAGCCTGAGAAAAGGCAAGGTTGCAGCTTCCCTTTTGAAAACAAGGAAGGGTAAGGTTGGATAGGATTGCACAGGAAGGAATCGCATAGGAAGAACAGGCATTCCTGATTTAGGATAGGTTAGCAGCAGTAATACTTACAAATGCTTCAGGAAAAGAAATATTGGAAAAGTTCTAAAGTAATTTCTGGTGTATTTTAGCAGTCATGTCTTTTCATACATAAACCAGCTTTTCCCATTCCAGATGTACCAACAAGATGTTTGCATATCATAGAATGAAAAATGCAATGCAAAAATGTTACACTTGTAAGTACTATAATCCATTTCCTAAACTTCTGTTTAAGAAATAGTTGATTTCTAGTCCAGCAGGAAAAAAAAAACGATATAAAGTAAAAAAGAGTCCTATTTATAATTAAAAGGGAAAAAAGAAAACAAAACAAACCCTGCATTTTATCAGATCTCTTCAAACAGAAAAAATTAATGACTGTTCTTTTCCTACCATGTATGCCTGGTCCAGAGCTTGCTTCCTGTAGTCGAGTTCTTCCTCTAAATAACCCTTCTGTTTACTGAACAGGTCCTGAGCAATAATAAAAACAAGGGAGTGTTTGTTCTTTATCCTAGTTCATGAAGAATCATAAATGCCATCATTTTTATGCAAGCTTTCCACTTGAAAGCAAGAAAACCCATAGCAAATGACCACATTCAGCCTAAGGACATTTGGAATATCAAATTTATGATATTAGCACTTCAAATCTGTGTATTATATTAACAAGTTGTACCTAGAAAGCATTGACCTCTGCACCAGAGTATAAACCTGCCTGGACCTGACAGAAGTGCAGCAAAAGGTGAATGGGGATGTCCATGCTTGTGGTTCAACAGCTGTAACTTACACAGGGCAGGCCAAAGGAGGGGAAAGAGAAACACAAGAGAGGACCCTTTATGAAAATATCCCGTGGAAATATTACCCTTAATGAAATCATGGGGAAAGCCCTAATTGCTGTTGTCTAATCTGTTCTCCTAGGGAGGAAACCTGAGCATGCAGGGCCACAGCTGGACTCTGCAGCACCAGCCTGTGCCATGTTACTGAAGCTGAAGTCACAACTCAGTCCTCAGCCTGTACAGGCAGGAGGTCAATTTGAAACAGGTGAAGTGATGCCCAGAGAGGCTGAGTGACTAGCTGAACAGCTGAAGAAGTTTTCAAAATACCTAAGATTTACAGGGATTGTTTATTTTTTTTCTTAGAAATCAAGCTCCTCAACTTATGTATAAACCCCACAGACTGGGGTTTCAGTGGAATTCACTATACAAAACATGATGCTTCAAGCAAGATGTGGCCATTCCAATGGTTGCCTGATTAGTCAAGCCTTTAGAGTGCTTTGAATCACAGAATCATAGATTGGTTTAGGTTGGAAGGGACCTTGAAATCATCTTGATCCAAGCCCCCTGCCATGGGCAGGGACACCTTCCCCTAGACCAGGTTTGATGATAGTAAGTACAACATAAAATAGTTACTTAATGTTATTAGCTTTTCTTTCAAAGCAGATTCTCACACTCTAATGAATTAGTAGTAGAACCAAAAGCAGAAAAGCCCTTTGACTGAATTTATGATTTTCTATCATTCTTTCTTTTCTAATCAACAAAATTTTGCATTTCCTCAACATATAGAATAAATGCCTAATTAAATACATAGGATTCTTAAGATCACTAATTGCAGCTTTTTTAAACAGTATTAAAAAATTCAAATATTGTTGCTCTGTTAGTTTTATTGGATATAGGATTGCCTCAAAGTCACTTACTTGGCCAAATTTTGCCATCAGACATATATGTGGAATTCTGACAACTTTTTTGTCAGTTGCCAGTAGAACTGGTGACTAGCAACATATAAGACCAGCATTAGAGGATTCAGAGAAACAAGGCGCTGTTTGTTCTCTAAGTATAATATTTACTATAAATGTATTTTGTAAACTTGGAGTTCTTTTAATTGCCTATTAATTAATATTGAAGGCAAATCCAAAGTTTAAGTCAGGCCTTGATCTTAGGGCTGGAATTTGGTTGGGAACAGATGGGCATCTATTGCTATGATAGCCATTTTACAGTCTTCTGCTCCAGCATATTCTAAATATGCTACTGATCTTGAAGGGAAAGGGCCTCCAACAAGCTCTGTAGGACATATTTTTCAGCCCTTTGTGGATATCTCCAGAACTTCTGAGTTCAGAACTCTGGAGAACGTGATATGGTATTAGACACCACAATTATGCAACTGAATCTCACCATGACCATCCAGGTGGCTCATTCTCTGACATGGATGAATTACAGCAACTGCAAGGTAGTTGTACAGGATGAAACACCACCATGCACTGTGAGTGCACAGCAAAGGACAGGCCTGGTCCTGACTTTCTTGCAAGTGTCTGACATCACAGAGGTAGATTGACTTGTCTGAGACTATAAAATGGGTCAGAGCTACCACCAGACCCCAGAACAGCAATGCAGCTGCCCTGATAATGTTACCTCTCAAAAGGGATAGTAAAGACCTCCCCACAGAAAGCAAGAGGGAAGGAAACAAGAATAGGACCTTAAACCCTTAGCATGGGTTTCAAGGACAGCTAAACCAGTTCTCAGTCCTTCTAAAAGTATCATGTTAGACTGTAATTTCTCGATTCACTCAGTCAATTATTAGGGATGCAAATTCTCAGATTGCTGTGCTAAAAAAATAGATGCAAGGACTATCCGCAGTAAGATTTGAAATCATCACAGATAACAAGGGGAAAGATAATGTTTCAAGTTATAAACCCCCTATTTTTTCCATTTTTCTTTACAAAATAATCGAGTATTTGTGGCCACTTTCCCTTTCCCAAGCCTTTGTATTTTTCCATAACAAGACTTAAAAATAAAGAAATACTAAATGTGGGAAGTATCTGTGTTAAAATATAATCAGTATGACAGGTTTCACTCAACAGAGAACACAGTCTGATCACTTCTACATTTGTGGGTCAAACACACACTTCTTCAGTGGCCCTGGGCAAATCACTTAACCTCCCTGTCTCATTGTCCCATTCTTTAGGATGAATGCAATGCTGCTTATTTATCTACCTGTAAAAGGTGTGGTGAGGCTTAATCAGTGTTTGGAACACCCTTTGAAGATGTGAAGCACAGCATGCATGGTAAACCAATAAAACCAAACACTCCTCTAAAGTTGTTCAACATATGGAAGGTCAATTTATTCTTCTGAACAGAACTGCTTTTTGAGAAAACATTCTATCCTTAGGCATGAAGGCCATGGGGCAAGAAAGGTGATCTGGACTAAGAGGTCTTGACAGCTTGTCCAGAAGCTGAATACCAGAGAGCAAAGAAATACCCTTGCCAATTCTATTAGCATGAACCCAACATTAAAAAGATGATGCTGCTGCCTGACAAATTAATACACAAAGAAAGCACAGAGACAATTTCACATTGTTTGGTTAATGTGTTCTCCAGTTATGCTTTTGTGGCCTAATTTGTATATATTTTTGCTATTTTTGTTCTATATAGATTTGAAAGTTCTGTCTCACCCCAAAGAATACAAGCAATAGGTTCTTCTAGGAACCACTTGCCTATTTTACCATGAAGCCATCTCCGTCTAGCAGAGAAAGGCAGCAAACCTGCCTAGGATGAAATATATGCACATTCCCTTGAGGTGAGTTTTAGCTAAATGAATTATACTTTCAGCTATTGTTTCTTACCTTCTCATTCTCTAGGTCTAACATCTTCTGTGTCAGTGCAGCTTCTGTCCCCTCTATCTGTTTCAACCACTACAGCAGTGTGAAGAGAAAAAACAGAAAATGAACAAAGATTTTGAAAAAGGTTCTACCAAACATTTTGCAAGTTTGTTGCCAACACTTCCAAGCATATGCTCCTTTCATGCTATCTATTCACTCTGAAGACGCACATGAATAAACAGCTCGTGAGAGCACAGGCAGAATGGAGGACTGCAGACACACTAAGGACTAACAAGTGGAGGTTGTTCTCCTACAATAAATTAAATGAGGTTTTCCCTTGTAAAGTTCAAGAAACAAAATAGACTTGGGTCAGGAATGCAAAATCAACCTGATTGTTTCTTACTCAAGTGCTTGTTGGCCTGGTTTGTGAAAGCATCATCTCACTTCAGTCCTGCATTTTTCCAGAGGGCAATTTAAACAAAAGATAAGTTAGAGAACTCAGTACTTAATTCTGCACAGTTTGCTGCACTCTTTGTGGGAAGAGACTCACTTGTAAAACATTGGTGATGTGGAAGGAAAAATAAAACAGACAGATAGATGGAAACTCTTGTAATTGCTACTATGAATCCCTTGCCATTATGGTGACATTCAAAACAATCAGAATGAACAACAGCCATTGCATTCCAAAGGTAAAAATTACACATTGTAATAGCTAAATGCATGGGTACAAGATTCTTGCTTAATTACTTACCATCACCAGGATTATGTTAATATTTCCATTTAAGTTTATTGGAATGGATGGGAATGGTCAGTTCTGAATTGTTTAATTTCATTTCATTTCCCTACTGGTCTTCAGTAAGGACCCATGACTAGCTTACAGAGAGCAGATTTGCCACTGATAATTATCCCTTTTCTCAAATGCCTTGTTCATTAACACTGGGCTACTCATATGTGCTTTAAGTCTTTGCTAACCTTTGCACATCAGCTTCTTTAGTTTAGTGTTTTGGTGAAATCATTAGCCCTCAGAGACAAAGGAATTAATGACATACTAGCTTTTCTCCTCAAGATTTACATAGGCAAATTCAAACACAAGTTTACAATTTATGAAATGTGAATTCATTGCTTCATCATTTTGAACCTTTCACTACTTAAGAGACTGATGAATAAAAATGCAAATTTGTTTTATCTGCTTAGTAGGTTAGCTTCCTACAGAAAAAAATTAACAAGAACATTGATAATCCCCAGAGATGCTATTTTCACCATCTTTGTTTTCTTCATTTCCAAGGTGACAAACTGAAGATATTCCTAAGAAAAGCCTTACCATGGATGTTCAGCAAGAATGTGAGCATTCTGAACCTTTGAAATCAATGGAAATAGGAAATCCTGAGCATCTCTCACAACTATTCTCAATCAAGTGAAGGGCTATTTGCAAAATTTAGACGTCTAATGTTTTTTAAGGTATGCAAATTACATGAAAAACTAAATACTGATTTTGATCTTTCTATGCCTGTTAGTCTTTCACAAACCAAGGGGCACAAGAGACACAAAAAGTATTTTTGGGAGTCTGTGTCTTAGCCTTTTGTAGTGGGGTTCTTCCCCTTTCATTTTTTGGATGTGAAGTTGCTTCACTTTTAATGCCAAAGCACAGTGAAAACCATAGGGATTTGAGCCCTTGTCCCCATTTTTATTTTGCTTATAGCAATTACTCATTTAAATTAATGATTATTAAATTACTTAATGTAGATTATTTACTTTAAGGTATTTAGATAAGTAGATTACCAAAATTAAATCAATTAAAGCAATTATTAAAATTGCTCAAATTTTAATTAAAAATACCTGATTCTGAATTTTAACAATATTAATGGAAACCTATGAAAATGATGCACAGAGCTTCTTCAGAGAAATATAAAAGTCTTTCTTAGTTCTAAATGCCACCCCTTTCATATACAGATTATATTCTCTGGAAGTAGAGAACTAGCCATAAAGAAATGAGTGACCTGGTTGATTACTTCTCTTGTTCAAAGTACTTTTTCTCTATGTCTACTAACTTACAGAGGAAAGGACCACTGACTACTCTGAACTTTTTCAGTCATCCACAGAAATGAGCCCAAAAGGGACCATGCGCACGTTCCAACTGCTCCCAGAGCACTGA
The DNA here is from genome assembly GCA_013186435.1 of Turdus rufiventris. Classification (NCBI taxonomy): domain Eukaryota; kingdom Metazoa; phylum Chordata; class Aves; order Passeriformes; family Turdidae; genus Turdus; species Turdus rufiventris. The sequence continues at coordinate 426,988 of PYHW01010641.1, read as the reverse complement.
GGACACCAGCACTCCTGGGAATGAAGTCTCTTGTGTTAAGTGGATTTTTAGTAGTTTATGCTAAGGGAATATCTCCAAAACATGTTTTTATTTTTAAACTAGGTTTCTTTCTTAAGTTTGGCTTTATCTCAAGACATCACAATCCCAACATTCATGTGAGGATGAATACATGCTCCAATCCAGATGACCTGAACAGAAAACCCGTGCTTCCCTGGCAAAGTTATGAGGTATCTCAGAAGACACGGTCAGTTTTTAGCAGAGAAAAATATTTACTGAATTCTACCTTTTCACAGAGGGAAAGCACAGTGCCAGCTTGGATTATTGCAACCTGCTCTTCATTTCTCAAATTCTAAAATACAAAAAGATGCATTTTAAATTGGATTAAAAATTCATCTTTTAACACAAGCAGTAAGTTTTAATCATACTTCAAAAATAAACCAGTTATAACATTTAGGATTAAAGACATGACCAAAAAGGATCCCATGACTGAAAGTTCTGAAAGTTAAACCAAGGGTGCTTAGTTCCACTCTATTTCGGCATGCCAGCTCCACAACACTTTTTCAACAGATCATTCAATGAAACAGATAATTCAATGAAAATTAAGTGGTTTCAGTCAGGGATTTTGCAATTTCCTTCCTGTTTTTGCCAATTCACTGGAATAGTCCTTGCAGTAAGTGAATCTCACCTTCATGCACTTCAGACTTCCAATTAAAGAAAATGATGCAAAGAGTAAGTGCCATAGAAACCTCCACAGGACTTGCAATATAACATGCAAATCTAGAACTTAAAACTAGTATTATAAAGACCTACATCTATTAAACCTAGCTATAAACTGGACTCAGCTCCCTGGGTGTTTGTGCCCCAAATGTGTGACTAAGATTTTATACTGTATTTAGCAATGAAGAGGAAAAAGGGGAGACAGTTCTTTCTCCCAGAAAATCCACTCCTGGCAGTGACAGCCCTCACAGCAGAAGGTGCTACTATTACTACTCAAGAGAGATAATTCACACCTTGGTCTGGCTTTGACTTCTGTTCTGTATCACTCTGCCTATTACAGTGCCTATTTTCCATATCATTGAGTCAAGACCAAATCCTACCTTAAAAAAATACTCTTTTCACTACCATCAGTTTAACTGAAAAGTTTAATGTTGTAAGAGCTGTTCTCAAACATTCATGTTCTTCATACAAATACAGGCATATAAAATCACCCAGTGCACTGTCTTAGATGTTAGTATCTGCTGTGATTAAAAAAAAAAAACAAAAGCTTTACATTAACCATGAAGCTGGAGGTACATTTAAAAGTAAAAAAAGAGTTACCCCATTATCTCCAAGAATATCTAGCTTCTTCATAAGTTCAGATATATTCACGTCCTGAAAAAGATGTTCAACACTTATTTTTTATGAAGTAGGTCAGAAACAATTTTTATATGCTACATTTTACGTAGTACCCTTTATTCTCTTCTGTGTGTGAAAAGACACTTCAATGTAAGTAAGTGAAACATAGTTTTGCCTCACAATTACAAAAGTAATTACTGATACTTTAAGACAAAACCAAAAGTCACTCTCAATTATAACTAGCAACCTGGATGTCTGTGCATGAGGGCAGAATGTTCCTGTATCATTCACACTTTCCATCCTGGGAGTGTGTGTAGAGGAAAGACCAAAACTGATAAAGTTTAAAAGACGTAAAGAGAAAGCATTTAAAAGACTGGGTTTTTTGTTTGTTTTGAGTGGAGCATCAACCACATCAACCAACATAAGCTAAAAGGACAGGGAGCATGAACAAATAATTGCTAAGAAGGTTTGCTTGGTGGTTTGCTTTTTATTTTGTTTCAAAAACCCACGGAGTTTCAAATCAGCCTTACAGTGGCAGAAGGGAATGTGCACAGTGAACAGCCCCCTCTAAACATGATCAGCTCATAATCCTCTTTCTGATCAGAAAGCCACATTTCTCTGCCACTCAGCTCTCAGATAATGAACTGAACAACCCATTCTTATAAAGGCTCAGCCACTGAAATAAAGAAAATCACTCCTCTTATTCAAAACAGAGAGGAATAAATTCATGGAATGACATAATAATAGAGTATTCTGAGCTGGAAGGGATGCATCAGAATCACTCATGGCCCTACACATCATCATTCCCAGGAGTCACACTGTGTGCCTGAGAGCATTGTCCAAACACTTCTACTCTATCAGCCCTGGTGCTGTGACCCCTTCCCTGGGGAGGCTGTTCCAGGTCCCAACCACCCCCTGGGCAAAGAACCTTTTCCTGATACAATTCACATGATGGCTGTATTTAACACTGTACCAGGATCCATTTCTAGGCCCCAGAACTCTAAGTTTAAAAACTTTTGAAAGGGGTCATGGAACTGTTTAATCAGAAGTAATTGCATTCTCCTCAACTATGCCAAGTATGGTCTGCAAGTTAAGATGGGCCAGGGATCATTTCCACTGACAGCCTGTATGCAGCCATGGTACTTAAATGCAGGAAGCCTTGAGAGCATGGAAACAGACCAGTTCATGTTAGTCCAAAATGCTTAATACACATACACAAAGCAAAAGGGCCTTTTAAAATGCTGCTACCCTCAACTGCTACTCATATTCAGCACTTAGAAGAGGCCAACATGTCACAGGGCCATGCGTGGTGTTCAAGTTTCTCTATGCTGAGAGGTGCCCTCCCTCTCTTCCCAAAAACTTCAGGGGTGTTCCCCAATGCTACGTGAGCTATAACTGCGCACATCACTAACTCTGGAATGGTGCAGATCCTAATACACTTGTGTTTGGATTGATGTTAAAAATAAAGCTATTGATTATGATCAGCATTGAAAGTGCTGAACAGAAACTTCTTTAGCCAGCGAAAAATTGAATTAACTAAGACATGCAAGTTCTTGCATCTGTTGAGCCAGAAATAATATTTCTAATTATTTATTTCTGTATGATGCATAAAGGAAGAACCAGAAACCAAATCAGATTTTGCATCATTCTGGAATCTATATTGCTACTGATGGCTAATAATTTTGAAAAGCACTGAAAACAGATAAAAGGTCACTATTTCAGTCTTCCCATATTAGGTGACTTCCCCACCTTCCAGGTAAGCAAACTGAAAAGCAGATTGAAAAGAATCCACCTGTTAAGTATAGCACAGATGACAATGGGAAAAAATGGCAATTTTGGGTTCTGGTACACTGTACCTGCTACAGCCAACATGGAGATTGGAATAACAGGTAAGTTAAAAGCAGGTCTGGCTCTATTTGTAGGTGGTATGCTAACTGATGACTCTTGGTGTGCTTTGGGAGATGAACATCCAACCAAATCTGTAGGTAAGAAGCATCTTTTAACTACTTTCTTCCAGACTACTGAGCTTCCTAAAAATATGCAGGGAAAACTTCCATTTATTTCCTCTAGAGATCATACCATGCTCATTAAAGCACTGAATAGCAACAAGCCTCCTATAAGAGGACTCATGAACACAACTAAAAATTCTACCATAAATCACTAGTGAGTGTCACTGAGATTATGCTTTAGTTACTTCTAGAAAAATTACCCATGCCTGTTGTGCAACATTACTGATAACACAAGTCTGAATTCAATCTTAAGTGAACCAGCATGCAAATCAATTTGCATAAATAATCTGTTCATGGGGGAACAGGAATGAAAAGAGTAACTCTTGCTTCCTTCTATCAGAAGGTAATCAAGGGAGATCCCGATGTTTATCTTACTCTTGTTCTAAAAGAGTTCCACCTATCTGAGTGAGTTTTGGACCAGGTACCTTATATTTCAAGGCCCTGACCTTGGCAAATAACTTCAGCATATTCATTCAACAAATAAAAGCCTTCACTAAATTAGGTGTAAAATAAGGACTGAGTATCATATTTCTGAACTCAGATGAAGACATTTAGTTTCACAAACCACATACTGTAGCAAGCCTGACAATGAATCACATCAACATTCTTCCTAGACCAAATATAAATTATCTTGATTGAACAGGCTTCAGTTCCACTGAGGAACTCCTGACATGACCAGATCATATTCTTATGAAACCATTTCCCCAGGTAAAAATATATTTTCTTACTAATTTTTTTTTTTAATTCATTTTCTTCCCTGGTAAGTGTCAAACCATTTGATCATTTGTTTGGATATTAAACTGATAATTCAAGAAAGGCTCTTAGCCATCCAACTGTTTCTAGTACTCTGCATATACCTTTATTCCTTCCTGATGGCAGAACAGCTGAAGTGCACTTCCATTGTTTTCAGGGAAGGTGGTTATATGAAGATTAAAGGCTGGTGACCTTCGCTCTCTCTCCTGAGGAAAGATTCGTTTAAAAACAACATTTATGATTATATATTAACATTTATTCCCCGCCTTTACAAAACATACTTGCACATTAAAAAGGTAGATTCCTGCTCTCATTCCAAATCTAGTCTATTTCCTCTTATTTTTACTGTATTTGGAGAATTTTGGTTAAGTATAAACATAGATTCCATGCTCAAGTTTCTGCAAAGCTACTTGACGCTCCCCAGCTGCAGAACCCTTGCAACACTGGCCCTAATTCACTGGAGCCCTAAAATACTCTGCAGGTTTTTATGTTGATTATAACCTTATCTAACTATTTTCTTTCATGGAACAATAATGCAATTTAGAAAGAAGAATGTGCAGAGAAGAAAAATTAAACTCGGTCATGAAATAGTATTACTGAAGATTTTCTCACTAAAATTAAACTTGTGTGTCTGTTCCCTGTTTATTCTACAGTCTTCCTTCCTATTAGAGCATTTAAAATCCCCATTCATATTCACTCCACAAGCCAGGATGTCAGAATACAGTGAAAGGCAGCACTATTCTACAGTTACAATGTTCTTTGTGCCAAAATGAAAAATTATAAATTCCCATTTATCTACAGCTATAGTATATCTAAAACTTAAGTAGTCCATGTACATGACTTCCATGCATTTCTTCAGAATACTAACCTAGTATTTCTTCAGAAGGCAGAAATACCATAAAATAATAAGCAAGCAATTTAATCTAAATTAAATTTTAATGTGCCTGTGAAAAATTACTGAACTGAAGGCTCTGGGCAACCAAGGCATTGGGTCTTACTCTGGATTCTCTCTGGCCATGAGAACATGAGCAAAAACCACCAGATTTCATCTCCATATTACAAGGGGACACTTTGGCAACATGAGCTTCATTTTCTCAGAGAAACCACTACTAAGAATATTTTAGGTCCTATGACCATCCATGTATTACTCCATTTCCTAAATCACACATGAGGTGCTTTAATTCTGAAATGGGCTTAAATAATGACTTAGCTATTGTAAATCAAAACGAGAACTTTAATTCTTATCCAAGTTCAGTTATGATTTTAATATTGTTAAAAATTTATCGGTTGCCATTGCATTCAATTCACCTAAACTTGCTTGCATTAATTGATAAATAAATGATTGTGTTTTATACTTTATTTAATTTTCATCTGAAGTAACTTAACTGCCCTAAAAAACACTTTCCTGGTTACCAGAAGAACTTATGGTTTTCCAGAAGCGTTGCATTGCAACACATGTTTGTGTCTACATGCTTGTCGACTAAGGAAAAAAATCTTTTCTTGCAATCACACAAAAATACTCCCATTGTTATTGTGTGAAAGAAGTTTTCCAAGCTTTGGCACATGACAAAACCTTATATGACATACTGGGCTGTTTTTAATATTATTCTTCCATGTGAAAAACACATTCATGGAGGATTTACTGAAGAATATTTGTTCATTCCTTAAGAAATCTTTATTGGACAGTTTTACTTCTAAGAACACCCACACTTTAAGGAGCAATTTCTAGTGCAACAGCCAATTCAAAGGCTAAATTGTTCTCCATTTTTCTTTACAATCCTTTAATGAAATATAAATGTATGTATTAGAAAGCATATCTATTTTTCTGAACATCTACGGAAATTCTGATAACCTAAATTCATAATTTTGAATATAATGGGCTACGACATCAAAACATATGGTGGATAAAGGATGATAAAAAGATAAAGAAATGCCAGACAAAAAGAATGTCGACATAACAGGAAGACATGACATTTTCATCTTTATCAGAGAAGTTACACATGCTGAGATTTTTGGTGAAACGTGCTGGGTGATAAAAATGGAGGAGTGACAATGACAGGTTTCTCAGAGAGTTTATTCTAAGCAGTGTTAAGAATGGTGGTGAGCTTTGAAACTGAACAATGTGTCATCAGGCAATACAATCATGTGACAACTGTGCATCACACACAGTTACTTTACTGTTACTAAATTTGACATCCCCAGTTTGTGAGGAGAGCCATTGCTTTCAAATGTAATCATAGCTACATGTTCAAAGTGTTAGTAACAAATAATTTTGCTTATTTCATTTATGCAAAGTATAGAATTTGTTTGCTATAGGCAACATACTAGTTTAACCTACAGAAGTTGTATTTCTGCTTTACCACTTTTCTTTGACATTGACAGAGGTTTGTGTTTTTTACATTTTTCACTGACCGAAGCCAATTATTGCCAGTCCAGGATCACTTTAAACCATGAGAAAATGGATTTAAGGTAAGAGGAATTCTTTGGAAGCTGCTATCAAAATGTGTTATTTTTAAGATAAATTTACTTTCTATTAAAGTTGTCAATCTTAAATCAATGTAATTTAAAGCAATTATACATTGATGTGATGGATGTGTCAGATCTTTAGTCAGATCACTGCATGCAAGATGTGAGAAGGTGTGTTAATTTAATCAATGCCAGCCAAGGCTGTAGTATACATACCAAGTGATTTTACATGCAGGAAAGGAGCAGTTATGGAAATGAAACAAATAAAAAAGGCAAAATATTGCAAAACAAAATATTTTATTAGATGAAAACCAAACTATATGCAATTTATATTAACTATATTACATCTTTATAAACATTAGTGAGCATTCTCTCCAAAACATATTAAGGCAGTGGCATCAATTTAATTATCCCAAGATACAACATTTAAAAATAGATATCTAAATGACTTCCCTTAAACATGCACCAGACATCAGTAATCTTTACAGGAATTTCAGCTTGGGTTCAAACATAATTTCTGCTCCATTTGAGAGTTTGCAACAGAGAGAATCTCTTACTTCAAGCTCTAGCACTCTGAATTCTAACAGCTCATTCTGGTCTTTTGCATCTTGCATCTCATTCTTCAGCTGATGCTCTTCTTGCTCCATTCTGTAAATCTGTGAGACAAACACAACATGGTAACACTCTCTAAGCACTAGAGAAGATACTGCACAGAGTTACAAGCCAGGGGTTTAGACAAAACTGCTAATTATTTTCGTTTTTCATTACACATCAGGCTGTGTCTTCGAGATAAAAAGGAACATCACATCAGAAAGTATTCCTAAGAATTGTCAGCAGAAAATGGTCAATGTTCTCTAAGAGTAACAATCTGGAAGTAGCATAAAAGTGATAGGAATATTGTATCTAAATAAGTTGAGCAGTAGAAGTTTTCTTTTGAATTCCAGCAAATGAAACTGAATTACATTAGCATTTGGGTAGACTGTTCTCACTGTCTTCACCTAATTAGACAACAAATTTTTACAGAATATGAAAGAGACAATAATGGGGTGGTTTTAATGACTACTTTTAAATTTGCCAGAATTTTGCCTTGGGGTAATAACAACGACAAAAAAGAAATTGAATACTGGCTATTAATTATGCCAACTAATAGCTCTGGTCTACTGTCTAGTTTAACTGGGTGATCTTTTTCTTTATACAAAACTAAGTAGAAGTGTAACATCTGGCATAATGTACCTCAACATTTATAGTGCCCATGCAAGTATCCAAATAAATTACACCTGGCTGTGGCTGCTTTTAATAATGATTTTTTTATTTGATTATCTTATTTGTATTATGTTAATATTAAGCTACTAATTAACAAAATTAGCTTTTTGTCTTCATGAGTTGACTAGCCACCTTTCCCACCACTATTAACAAAGAACAATGCAGATGCTCAGTTCTGACTATCTCAGATAGTTAATATAATAAGCCTTAAATCAATCAGTACTTCTTAATGTGTGTAAAAACTATAAAAACATTGAAGGGAGCAGGCAATTTTGTCAGTGGACAGGACAATAATAATCTTTGTGTAACTGTGTATTTTGTTAGATACTAGAAGCCCCAGCCAGTTTGAGATGTACTGGTGGCTATTCATGTAATTCCACAAGAAAGAGCAGCCTTGATTCCTGAAGAACATAAAGGCATATTGGTACTTTAATCAGAGACTTTTATTTAAATTTCTGCTTCTGGTGAGAAATAAAGCAATTTCATGCTGATTTTAAACTAGTTAATGCATTCAATCCCTTTTATGATAAAGGACAACAATGGTGAAAATATTCCCACATACCTTCTCTAGCAACTCCTGATTTGTTCGAATTAACAGCTGCTTTTCTTCTACCCACTTTGAATCCTGTGAGGAAGAGGATTGAAAATACAAAGACAAATGAATTACTACAATAATTAGATTTCAGACATCATTTTACATTCAAGTATAAAATGGTCACACATTGAAAAATAAAGCTATCCTAAATATTTCAAGGATGTACAGCATTTCATACTATAAAATAAAAATTTAAAAATAAAAGTGAAAATAAAAGTTCTTTCCTTTCCTGTAGCAGTCTTTTCTTTCCTAGTGTGTTCCAGCTAGCATGTACTTTAAAATCTTTACATGTAGCAATTGTGGGTCACCACAGTTATGTACTTTATGTCATTTTTAAAACATTTATTTACTTAGCTGAACTCAAAATTATTGCTTTCCATTGCAAAGGTTTGGAAACTTTCTTGCAAAATCATCCCATTTTAAGCAGTACAATACAAATACAAAGGAGAAGGGGACAAAAATGCCTTAATTTAAAAAGAAGCTTCAGCAATATAAAGTTGATTATCCTCTGCCAAAAATCTGAGAATCTGGCTAATACACAGTGTTTGTGGCAAGAAATTCAAGGCTGTGGTGGAAGTGATGCAAGACATTGTATACTCCATTTGGAAACTGTATTTCTAATTGATCACTTGTTCCAAAACATTTCTTCCTTTTAGTTTTTCAAGAGGCCTCATCAAATATCCTGTTAAAGAATTAAGCTACAAAATCTCATGGCCAGCCATAGCTGGACATTCAGATTTAAACGATTATAATAGCCAAATTTGCTCTTGTTTTTCTTACAGAGGAATCTATTTACATAACCTTGCTCATGCTGCCCTAAAAAGTTTATTAAAACAATATCCAACACTTAATATGCCATACTAACTCTGGATCAAATTATCTTCTAGGTTCAAGGGATGATTTGTTTAAAATCAAATGCCTTTACTAATGTATTAAGGATGATGAATTCTTTTCCAGGAAGATTTGCACACTTATGTTGCACAAGGAATCAATGAAATCTGGATATGCCAGCTCATCAAATATCCTTGAAGTGTCAATCTAAAGTATTATGATACTATATTCAGTTCAATTAGGACTTTTTAAAACATTTCAGTTATTCTGCTTACTGTCTACTACAATTTCATATTGTACTGTTCTCTCTTTTTCCACTCATACACAAAAATGCATTTCACATAATAAACAAGCTCTTTCATGGTTGTGATGTTATAAGAATAACACTAAAATGAGTATTGAAGGGCATTACATTTGTCAATAATTTTTGAGGCAAATGAAAGAAATGTTGAAAATAAAAACTGGTATCTAGTTTAGTATTTAACTAGCATTTTATAAAGGTCAAGGAATGTAGAGTTGCATGCACAGACTTAGGGTGGATATCCCAATGCATGGATGTGGTAAATGTGCCCACATGATAGGGTTCAAGAGCTATATCAGACCTGCAGCTTCAACTACTCCAGCTCACACAAGTAGAAAAAACATATCAATCTGCTCCATTGATAATAAATTTCTGGATCTTTCTTGATGGAGTCCTACTATACTTTCTGAGAAAACTTGAACTCCACCAGAATTGTATTTACATACCAGATAACTGAGACAGCTGAGCATTTATCCATCTGGCACATTGCATTTCCCATACTTTTAGATTTATTATTTACCTTTATTAATATGTTTTAAGAATTTCTTCATTTAATATAAAATTTCTTATGCATGCACCTCAATGTACTATGCAGAAATTGATTAATTTTGTGTTTCTTCTGGGATAATACTGATAGGTCCAGCCAGAAGAGAGATTAATAAAAGCCACTGACAGTTATTTTGAAATTGCACATAAATTGTTATAAACCAAGCTTCACATAATTTTTTAACAATAAGCTTCTAATCTCATGCTCTGAAATTGACTTCAGGAAATTTTCTGAAATAATACACTTGGATCTTTTGATTATTTCCTTTACAAACACACTTTTGGGGCTGGCTCCCCAAATGAACCTTCCACAATTATTATTAAATCATCATTGCTACCATGACCATATAAATCAAAAATTAATAATAAAACAATTTTTTAAAAAATCACATAGTGCACAAAGAATTCAGTTTATCATCACAACTATTTATTTTGTTTACTGTAAATACTAACAGGTCAGGAGAACCAGGCAGGTGCTAGAGCTCCCAGGCAGACACTGTGATCCCCTCTGTGGAAAGCCAGTGCACAGTGTATACCATACAAACCAGCCCACTAGAAACAACATCATAGTGCTCCTTGTCACATCCCTGTTCACCTTCTTAGCATTACTAAGAGATACAAAGTTGAAAATGTGGTTCTGAATCTCAAAGTGAGAACTAATTAAATTCTAATTTCTAGACACACCTTTTTGAAAAAATGCTTTTGCAGAAAAATCACAGAAGTAATTTCTTACATGGGTATCCAAATTCATTTATCTTACATACACAGTACTTACAAAATACACTCTACAGTCTTGTTACATCTTGTTAATGTTTCCAACTACACAGCAATTTGCCCACAACATCTTTCTCATTAACAAACCAAAATAGCAGCAGCAGGTGCTTGAGAGGTCTTTGGTTTCATTTACTCTTCCAGAAGTTCAGTGGGCCATGATTTTTAGATTGATAACACAGCCTCAATTTTTAGTAATATTGTATTTATACGTAATTCACTAAGAAAATTGGAATTTGTGTGGAAGCTAACATAAATTATTTTTGTCCTTAAATTGAATATGGTCCCCAAACCTTTGCACTGATAGAGAATCTTGCAGAAAAATTTTCTTACAAAGAATAAACCATAAAAATAGTGTAATGATTCATTCGGCATTATATGTAGGTTTTATTAACTGCTACAGGATCATCAGTCTTTGAAATGTATATCTATAGCTAGCTCTACCTTTTATTACCTGCAAACTTAAATGCTTATTTCAAACAATAAAGCATAAAATAACATCTCCCCAATTGCTACTGTGTGTTCTAGCAGTCACACAAGTGAACAACTTGCAAATGCATGCTCATAACTCTTAATCAGACTTCCTGAGGGCCCTAGACAATATTAAATATGCATCAGTAGACACATCTTTGGTGAGTATTTACATATATTATATATATAATGATTTTACTTTGTGTGATGGTTTGGGAATCTGAAAGCAATTGGGCCCTCTGAGACTTTAAACCCAGGAGAGTAACACCACAAGTGGCTTCCAGTAACCTGACAGGCTCAGTGTTTGTATCTCTAGTGTGTCTAGAAGTTGGGTTTTTAAAAAAATTTTTCTTTGGTAAGCACCAGAAATATCCTCCAGTAGAAATACAGAATATTTATTACATCAGCATTTGTAACAGATACTAACAAAATGGAAAAGAGGAGAAAGCCCTTCACCCAATGACAATGGGAACAGGATGTGCATGTACATGTGGTTATTTTGATACCATGCTTTAGTGCATTATATGTTAGAAAATGAGTCCGTAATGACATTTTCTTGGACTGCAGTGGCAATTAAGCTGCATCATTCACACCAACACACCAGTAAGCAATGAAGATGGCAAGGGCACCACTGCATGCGACGGAGAACATGATGTGGTAGAGGACATTAAGAGAGCCTTTTACCTGTCCTTTCTCCATTAGAGCTTTCTCCAGGTCCTCAATTTTTGCCTGGCACCTGAGAAGATCAGCTTGTAGTTGTTCACGAGTCTGGGGGGCAGGGGGGGTGGAGGGTGAGAGAAATCACAAGTAAATATATTTTCTACTATTTTATGGGCTGTCCCTTCAGCTTTTAATGCTTTTCATTAAAAGAGTTGCTTTTGTGTTCATGTTACAAAATATTTGAAGTTGCCAGTTTATTAGGATTTTTCCTTCTTACTCTGAAAAGATGTTAATGTCCCATACTCAGTGACAAAGTTCCTACTAGGGGAAGAAAAAAATAAATTTCGAAACTTAAAGAACTCTAAGAACCTATTCATAAGCTTTAGTAACTTAAGGCAATTGGGAAAAAGGGACAAGGGAGAAATAGAATTGCATTAAGCAATGAAAAAGACCTTTAGGTGAGTGAAATATCCTGACCCAAACCAATTTACATATCCCATAAACAGCATATGCTGGTCAGTTTTCCTCATTTACAGGATTATTACACCACCACTAAACTACAGTGGGTATTACCCACTAAGTTCAGTGATGCCCTAAAAGGGATTGGATCATGCAAAGTACTAAACAAAAAAGGGTATAAAACAGAGCATCTTTCTGGAGACCCGCAGCCACTGAGGCTCCTTGAGCTACCACAAGTATTTTTTTCCACCCTACTTCAGGTACTTTTTCACCCAAGCAGTTTAAATATTCCTACAGGGATTTTTTTCCTGCATCTTTGCATCTTTGGGTCCTTGCTTACCTTAAACCTCATCTAAAAGTAATAGGAAATATTAATCCCATCAAAATAAACCATACAAAATGCTACTTTCTGACTCACTCAAGACATGGATTTGTAGAGATGTGCCAAAAAAAGAAAATGCCATTTAAAAGAAATAGCAACAATTTCTACATCTACAAAAAGTACAGTCTACAAATACCTGCAAAATAAAATTTTTAAAAGCCCATGAAGGCAAAGAAAATATATAATGGCCTCTGATAACTGGTAAATAGATGACTGCCCCTGAAATACTTTTTTAATAGTAGATGGAGTTATGATGGCTCCCCAATCCTAATTCTATCTTGAGAAGTGATCTTCAAAGTCCTAACAGCTTTCCCTGGCTAAGTGTCCTACTTAAAAAGAGAATGTTAAAACTGACTAGACTTTTGTAAGATGCTAAGAACTCATAACAAATAAAGCCAAAAAGCAGTAATTCTAGTATTAAAAGAGCTACATTTCACAGGAAAAAGTAAAAAAGAAGTGTAGGTTGGTTGAGTTCTTTCCCACCAGTAAATTTTAAACCCATTTTAAATCCTTGTCCTTCTGCATTCTTAACAATACACTGCAGTGGCACAGTACAGTGAAGGTCATGTGTAACAAGGCAGTAACATGTAATAATTCACAGTATTTAAAATGCTTCTCCATTTTTGGGGTTTGGGGAGGTTGTAGAGAGAAGAAGGTCAGGGGTTTTTAAACTGCCAGCTCATGTTCAACTTGGTGTCCGTCAGAAGCACCCAGTTCCTGTTGTGCAAAACTGCTTTCCAGTGAGCCAGAAACAAGATTTGGGTCAGATTTTAATATACTCATATGATGGAAGTACCTAAGTACTTCTAACAGCCTATCCTGTGATTCATTTAAATTCCATCATGTCACTATCCAAATTGTAGGTTCAAATGGCTTATCACTCTCATAGCACAGAAATCTTTAATATATTATACATGCTAGAATGAAGTATAATGATATTTTTATTGTGATTGCACCAGATGAATCTAAATTACAACCTTACCTATGATAGCCTCTAATCCTCAAAAACATTGAGTTTTGCATTTCACTGACCTGCAAAGCTAACTCCTGCTATTACAAATTGTTTCAGATTTTTCTATTATTTCAGAGTTAAATGAAGTTCAGTTAAACAGTTACCCTTGCTTCTCTCTCTGCATCCAGGGTTCCACCAACTTGTTCTTGGAGCAATGCATATGCTCTTTGCAAAGCTTGATACTCTCTTGTTAGCTGGCAAAACCTGAGCTCAGCTTCTTCTTTAGGCGTGCTCTTAATGAAGAGGGAGGAAAAAGTGAGTTTGTATAAATATATAATAATGGGTTTGTCTGTATAGAAGACAGACTCACAAACATAACAACCAATACAACTCATACTAAGTCTCAAAGTTTAACAAAGCTATAAAATCCTAAAACAAGAGGAAAGGGAATTGGAAAGGGAAAGGGAAAGGGAAAGGAGATGATGAGTAACTGTCTATCACACATTCAAGGACAGTGTAAGTTGCCATTAAGCAGCAATGTACAGAAATGGGAAAACTGCCTGGGGAAAGATGAGAAAAAATGGTTTTGTGCAACACTGTCTTCAGCAACTCCAGAGCTACAGGGGCTTCAGAAGGTATTTGTTCTATTTCTCACGCAGTCCATCCTTCCCTCCTTACACTTTTTCTCTACAATGCCAGGGTAAAGCACACTGACACAGAAGTTACATTTCAAAAGCTGTAAGGAATTTTCTTAAATTTATTCTTTTAATACAAAGTATTTTCAAAGTCTTTATTTTCTTTGAATGTTGAGCCACTAACGTTAGCACTTATAAGGTCTTTCCTATACAGCTGAGAACAAGAAATGTCCTTCACTTTAATTAATTTTTGTTCCAGGAACCTGAGTTCTAAGGAAAAGAGATTACAATATTATTAGATACTAAACCTGGGAAAAAAGGAAGCTTCTTCTGACTGAGGAGTATTAGGCAGAAGTTAGCGAACAAGAAAGAAAGATGAAAAAGGGCATCTAATTTGTGCTTTGTGCTCATGCACGCAATCTTCCAAAGTAGGCCAGCAGCACTGTGTATCACAGAGCTGAGACAAAACATGTCACTGGGTATTTACTACCTATCATCATTTAAGCCTTACTGAATTGCAAAGGCCTCTCTGAGTATTGTGAGCAAAGAAAGAAAATCCTGATTGTATCAAAACAGTCAAATAAATTATAAGGATGAAAGACAAACTATTGTCTAGTAAGTACTGACTTTCGGCAAAGCAATGTGCCTATTCATTTTCTTTTGACTAATAAGAAAGAGTTCAAGGAAAATAAAATTATTTCTCAGCCCAATATCTGCTAAATCTGTCAGGCAGAATATTATCTTATTAATTTTATAGCAAGGTGTATATGCTGAAAAAAAACCCGATTGGAATTCTCTGCCAAATCTTTCAAAGTTCATGTGGTAAAATAGCTGAAAGATTATATTTATACTTCAAGAAGTAGAAAGAAGAATGAATCAGTTGCAACTTACATCTTCCAGATCTTCTTCTGGTGTTGCTGGTGTCCTGTCTGTTTTATCTGTGTTGTATGAAGTTACAGATGAAGTTTCCGAATCAACAGATTCTTCATCAAATCCAAAAAATGTCTCCACAACATGCCTCTGAAAAATTAGGTTTTTTTAGTTACTTGCAAAACAGATGAAAAGTCACAATGACCCGTCTTCTCTGATGATTATTTTAGTATTTAGGAAGAAAGAAAGGTACCAGGGCAAACCCTTATTCTCTGATTAAATAAGTTACTTTTTCAACATCATTTGTGGAAGAACCTCCAAGAACAGAACTGGACATAAAACAGACATGAGAATAATGTTTTACCAAAACTATAAAACCTAATTACCAAAATCACACAAGTCCTTACAAGATTCACAGTAGAGAAATCCAGTATTTCTTCAGAAGAAAGTAAGCCTGTACATATAAGATGTGCAACCAAAAGAAAAAAGTGTCCTGGAGACTAGTGTGGAACAAATTTAATTGCTCATACTAATTGCAAAAGGAGAAAAAAAAAAAGGAAAAAAAAACTCTTGGAAAACCCCACTTAAAAGTATAAATTAATGCTTACCACTTATTTATTCAATATTATAATTCTCACTTTTTTTTCAAAAAGTTTGCTCCAATACTATGTCTAATCAAAAGGACATGTCTAGGAAAAAGCAGCATTGCACTGCAGATTTAAAAAAATTTTACACAACATTATCAATTAAATGCATGCTTAGAGAAAATTAGTAGCTAGTAGAAATGAGTACAATATAATTTGTGAAAAATGTGATTTTTTTAATACAAACATAGTCATAGAAAGCAGCAAATTTCCATGGAAAATCAACTGGTTTTTTTTTTATATATATTTAACTAGAAAAAAATGTTTTTAACTGTTATTCATCAATAGAAAGAATAACTTCTTACAGTACACAAGTATTTTAATAATCCAACACATTTTCAGAGATGCAAGAAAAGTGAGAATATTTTTTAAAAGGATGTTGCTGAAAAATGGATTCAGGTTATGAAGCAGCCTAGGCAGAGAGGGTAGTGGAGAGAGGTGGATGTAAGAAGAAGAATGATCTCTATATGTTTTTCCACTGCTTGATACTGAAGCACAGATCTTGATGTCACAGTTTGCTGTTTGGGTTTTTTTCAAATATATATCAGAGGTCGTCTATGAGAAGATAATAGCTTGTTCATTAAAACAGCCATAGTGATTAAAAAAGTTATCAGTGGTTATTAATTCCAAACATCATGAATCCTACATTTCAGCAAAGCCAAACAGCCTGAGTGGAATTGTGATCTATCAATTTAATTCAAGATACTGAAAGGTTTTAACTATAACACCCTATCTCATGATGATTTCCAAATATTTACCTTTCCCTGCAGTTTTCCAGACTTGAACTAACTTAGAGATTTTTCCAGTATATTTACATAAGTATGGTCTTGTCTTTCTCACAAAGCCCTGTAATGCTCACTATATTCTTTTGGTTCAGCACAGCTCTCCTCAGTAGTCAAAATACTCTGTCTTGACTTCAGGGGTACCAAAAAATCAAGCTTTTAGCTGTGACTTTTTGCCTGCAAGCATGACACCATGTGCTCCATTTACAGTCTGCAGCCAGGTCACAACCTCATCACTCATAAGCTGAACAAGTCCATAATAGTTTCACAGCACTGCTAATTCCCCTCAAACTGCCAAAGACAGCTCCAAGGTCATGCCCTGGATCATTCAACTGCTTCACTTAAGATGAGCCCTTCAAACAGTACTTAAAACTTTCATTCAGAAACCCAAAAACCAAATCTTTTCTAAACAGATCATGTTTATCCATATGCATGCAGATAAATATGATGCAGCACAAAAGGCAAAGAGCTTCTGAACAACCTTGAGAAGCAACTTTCCTTCTGCAAGTACTAGACCACTACTTTGTGAATTCATAAGACCATAGTTATAGTGCTGCAGAGCTGGAAGGACATTACATGTCTCACCAGGCAGAGCTATGTCCAAGGTGCTTGAGACAAACAGTTCGCTGGGATAATTTAATCCTTTCCTCCAGCATTCACCAGTTCACCTTTCTGCCCTACTTAACAAAACAAAGGGCACAAGGAATAAGTTTAAGCTCTATTCTAAAAATACAAAGACTTATCCAGAAAGCTAATGTATTTACTGGCACTTGAATTAAAACCATTTCAGACTTCTCCTTCAAAAGTACAAAGGTTTACCACAAAAAAACAAGGGGTAATCAGTCTTTGGGAGATGGCCCATCCAGCTTTTCTCTCCCACTGAATACTGGTTGCAGCTTACAACCATGTAACAGCAATACTACAAATAAATATTGAAAGCTGAAAATAGGACTAAAGAAATGGTGATATTTCAAGGAAGACAAATTTACAATTTGAGTAGCCAGTTCAGCTCACTTTTCTGACTCCAAACTGATCTGCAGATACAGTTTCATAAACAAGAAGGTACATTTTATGGAGGTAAAGAAGATGGTGGCAGGTAAACAAAAGGAAGTGTCGAGTTTTGACTTTGGAAACGCTGGCAGAAGGGATTTCTAAAAGATGGAGAACAAATCTCGAATTTATTATCATACAGCACAGAGATCACAGTACTACAAGGGTCAGCAGCAGTTTAGTTAGAAGTGACAATAAAACCTACCATACCTATGGGATTTTTTTGCTACATCTCTGCTGTGCAGTCACTTTTAGGTAACTCAGGACACATACATATCTTCCCTTAACCCTGCATGCACACACCCACCCACGCCAGTTAAAGAAATGAAAATAAATTAGCAAAACAGCAATGATTTTGATTTTAAATAAAGGTACGTAGGCTGAAGAAAACACTTAAAGCAATGCTATTATTGAGAAAAATAATTTAAACAAATCACTTGTAGCAAAAGTAGGGGGAAAATATGCATATGTCAATAAATAAACTACTTGATTATAAAATGTGAGGGGAATTCTTAAAAAAAATTAGTGTTTCCCATCACACTAAAAAATGCCAACACTTAAAGGAGAGTTAAAAGTCAAAAACTTTTAAATGCTATAAAGATTTCCTGCAATATTTGGAGTTACAAGTGAACCATTTATTTTTAAGGCTCCTTCCTTTTTAGAAAAGCTGTATATTTATCATTTTGTGGAGCAGATATGTCCCATAGCAATAGAGATGAGGTATCTAATTATTGTGTATTACCTGCACATGTATGAATTGCTTCATGACATATACAAAACAGCCAGTTTTACTGTTGATTATCTAGTATCTGAAACAATCAGCTACAAAAGTGATTCACAGCAAAACCAAAACAAATTAATTCACAAGGGAGCAGCTGTAGAGGGAGAAAAAATTAAAAAAAAAAAACTACTTGAAAGACACGTGAGTCATAAAGTTGTTGATAAACTCTGTATTAAATAATAAACATCAATAAATATTCCACACATGGCTCAAAAGCTGAACCACAATGGTTTCTGAAAAGTATACAGAAATGCACAATACTCACTGGATTTTTGTAATTAAATAAACTATGCTTATTCAAGTTTAATTCAAACTTTTCTAAAAAATGGGAATATTCTCAATTAACAATTTAGAGATTCCTTTATATTTGTTTGCATATTTCCTATTTATAGATCACAACTTCTTAACTGAGGAAATAGTAAAGTAAATGTCTGAAAATTCTGATTTGAATTTTAATTTCCACTGATTACTGCCATGCATTTAATAGCAAGTATTTTCACAAAATTTTAAAGTAAAATTATGCATTAGGTCTTTATAACTCAAGTATTAATGTTTGTACTGAAGTATGGTGCTCAGTAAACATCAAAGTTTAGAATACTATAAATCAATAAAGACATATTGCATTATATGCAGATTTCAATAGAATCTGATTTCTCTGTTGCTGAAGTAGTTTCATTTTACATTTCAATATCTCATTTTAAGGGACTTAATCGAACATGACGAAAATGATTCAAGATAGATTTCCTTGTAATGCAATCAGATGTGCCCATCAGTAACTTCTTACCTTCATGCTTATATGTCATTTCTTGACAGCCAGAAAAATACAGGCACACCAAAGCACAGAGGCAGAGAAAAAAAGAAAAATATAAAACAAGAAATATGAACTCCATCACACCAAAGTGCAGGCTTTCCACCACTGCAAATACAGTTTACTTATTAAAGTTTAAAAAGGCATAATCCACAGAGTCCTGCAGTTAGGAAATAAGGTGGGTAAACATGTATCACTTTCAAATGCATGACTCCATCCATCATGGAATGAATGCAACACGTCAAAAATAAACAAAATTTAGAAAAATACTGCTTCTGAAGTTTCTTGGTTATTTCACAAGGGAAATTGAAAAAAAAATGTTTAAAAAGCACCTTGGAAAAAATCAGGTAGCTGACTATAGAGAGTCACTACATCACTCCTCTAAAGACCTTGCAAGTACACAGGTTATAAAGCCCATCCCACTCTGCTTCTCCTTTCCTTGGGGAGCCTGAACGAGTTGCCAGCATTATTCCAGGGACTCTGATGCTCCTTGGGAATTAAGAGAGCGCTCAGTGAAAGCTACATTAGCAACAGTAACCTAGTGCACCCACAGAGCTCCAGAAATAACACTGATACCTAATTTAAAAAACTCAAAAACTGTAAAATTTTCAAAATCTTCTCAGATGAACTGATATTCAGGGCTGTAAATGCTACTGGCAGGTCATTCACGCAAGATTTATCAAAGACAGAGAAAGGCATTCCATGGATTTTCTCCCAGATTACACAAACAACTGTCAGGAAAATACTCATTAGAAAACAACCACAGACTCATTAGAGAACAACCACAGACTCTCTGCAGTCAGACCATCTCAGGAATGAAGGAAGCTGGAGTGCAAAAGCACCCATTTAGGAAAATCTGCAACAGCAGAGCATAAATCTTCACCCTGTGCACCACATTCCTGGTTATTAGAACAAAAAAAGAATCATTCTGTACCTTCCAGAATGAGCTTATCTGACCACCTTCATGAAACCTCATTCTCATGAATCATTTCCTCTTTCACTTTGTCACAGGGAATGGGATACATCTGGAAATAGATACAACTCCACCAGCCAAAACTGTTAATTCACTGTGTTAATCCTAGTTTTACATTTAACAAACCTTAGAAAAGCAAAGCCAAATACTTAGATTAGCAATTTCTTTTTCCAAGTGTTTGGTTAGGACAGGTCAACACATAATTTTACTACTAATCTATACAGATTGTGTCATCTACATGAGATAAAAATCTTGCACTGATAATAGAAAGAAATACATTTATGCTGTGCATGTCTATATGTAAAACAACTCATCTTAGACTGCCTTTATAGTCTGTGGAAAAATCCAGGAAATTTTAGGACAAAACTCTTATGTCCCATTCAGATATTTACTTCCAACTTAAAGTCACCACTTTCTCCAGAGCAAGATGTCTGTATCTCATCATGTCCATTATGAAATCTAACCAACATTTGCAACAAATAAATTCTACAATTTTCTTCTGGATTCTTGATATAGGCTGTAAAAACAGAGATGATGAAGACAGTAAAATTCCAACTCATCTGAGTAAGCAATACATTCCACATAGATTGTTTAAATTAAAAACTGTTGGAAAACTGGGGGAAACACAGCTTCTTTGAGGATTTTGATCATCACAGGAGCACAGAGGTGGCCTTGGAAGGGAATCAGCCTCTATGTCAGGATTGGATTTTTAGAAGTTAACACCAACCAGGGTTAAACTATGAGTCCACATTGCATATAAATATGAATGAATAGTCCACAGGTTTATCCACTGCAGGTAATGACAGTAATATTATTGATTACTTCTTTCATTCCTTGAGGAATTAGCTCATTTAGAAAGCTTAAATACAACTATATATTAACTATATTAACTAGTGTGTATATATGGTGTAACTACTATAGTAGATACAATCCCACTCACTCCTCTCTCACAATTTTCTCTTTTTTCCACTTGTTTTAGAGTCCTACTTTCCTTTTCAGAAGATAGTATCACATAGAACTTCAAATGGTCAGCCCCTGAAGAGCTAATGGACAGAGGATGGAATAATTCGTACCAGAAATGTCTGCTACTGAGGAATTTATTCTTTCTGATGTATCTATCATATCCTAAATAAGAAGCACACCCCATCTAACTCTGCTGTCCATTTGCATACAATCCTTGCAGAATGCTCTGCAGAATTCCCTGTATTATAGCGTGCTATTAAAAGAGCATTGCCACAAAATTTTTAATGTTATCACACCCATTCTCTCTAATCCTCATGTTTTTCAATGCCTGCTTTGGTTGATAAGGAAAAGAAGAAGAGACCACAAAAGCATCAGGTTGCTCAAGAAAAAATAGGAAAAGTACAGGTTCTATTAACACAGAGTTTTCAAGACATAAATGCAAATTTATTGAAGTTTTCAGCCTACAGAAATTCTCATCACCAGTTACCAACACCTAAAAACTGACTTGACTGGTTTTGTTTCATGAGGAACTTTACAATCTAGCAAATGATCTTACACATTTGACTTACAGTCAGATAAAGGTTAATAATTAGAGAGAACTATAAAAAGTACAGTGTAAGTTACATACATATATATATATATTTACTTTTGCATTCTGTTTTTAAAATTGCTCTCCAAACACAAAATTACAGTTACACTACATCAAGAAAGAATAGTTTACAGTTGCTGCAAATATATTTGGTAGGATCTACCTACTTCTGATTTTTTCTTTTTTCCTTATGCAAAAGACACATCATTATTAGAAACAGAATTTGAAGAAACTACCAGTGAAACAGAGACTCCAAAAAGGTAAATGTTTAGAATATAGGCATTAGAGTGCAGAGCAATAAAAAAGCACCACCTGGAGATTACCAGGAATAGAATGCAGAACACACTGACTCAAGGCACATACTTATGACAGAATATATCTTAAGCTACCATATAGATGATAATGATATCTCCACTCCTCATTTCCATTTTTTCCCTCTTACTCCATTTCCCACCTCCCACACACATGCTCTAGGCTGCTAATGTTCAACTTCACAAAAAACATTATTCAGCAAATGACTTTAAGCATGTTACAAGGAACTTCAAGGGTACTTTCTGAAGCAAAACTTTTCTGATTTTATAATCTGAATTTTTGTCTTGAACCTTGTATTCTACAGCAGAAAAGTTACTAGAGCATTACAGTTGGAATTGTCTTCCTACTTATATATCACATACAGAAATATTGTTTCAGTAACATCCCCAGTATGACTTATTCTTTAATTGTGATTTAGCTCTTTGTTGGTACAAGTAGAGGTATGTTCCTTAAAACAAACAATATTTATCCTTTGAAATAATAGTTGTTTCAAGCCATGATATCATTATGCCTCAATTCACTTGAGTATTTAAGTTACAGAGGCTAAAACTGTAGTTTTATCGTTTATTTAAAACAAACCCCAAAACAACATCACTTGTGTGAAGTACAAAACTATTGAATTACCCTAAAAAATGAAGCACTCACCAGAGTAAGCAGAAGAATTATATGGATTTTTCTCATTAAGCAGAGCTTTAAATTCAGGCAGTATTTGAAAGAGGTGGTGTTCACAGAACAGAAATGCATGAAAAACCGAAGGTTTGCTCACCTTTGGAGGCTTCAGACTTTTCCTCCTCTGTTTTTTAGACCGCAATAACCGTTCTCTTTCCTAGAAGGAAAGAGAACATTTTGGTATGGGTTTGTTTTAAAACTATACTTAGATATGTCTAACACAGAGAAATATCATTAACATTTTCTTTGAGCCTCTGGTAAAGCTAACACGAGGTCTTTATCCTTTTGAATAACACCATGTTACACCACACTGCACTGCAGCTTCATGCCTTTAGCAAACAAACCTTCAGCCACGTACTTCATACATTTGATGGGAAGTTGGCAAGGAAAGGCTTTGTTAAAAACTGAGCACAGATTTCTGACAGTTCTTTTGACTCTTTTACCAAGAAGCTCACTATGGAAACAGAATTCAGTGTCACTCCAGTGTTCAACCATCCTGAAGAAGCAGGTCGGTAGCCAAAAATTAGTCCAGTCTTAGTAATTAAAAGTCATTCTATCAGACATATTCTGATATACAAACATGCATATGCAGATACAGTGTTACATCTGACTTATCCTCGCAGGGCAAAAGTCTCAAATCCAAAGGCACTCAGTCTGTGTCAACTTAGTCGCTGTCTTTTTTCTACTCCGGTTTTGGTGCAAGATCACAATAAACTATACCATAAACGAGGAGGTCATGACTGGCAATGCAAGATTTAAGTTCATCTAAATCCAAGAATACTGCCTTAAATTCCAAAGGAGAAGAAGAGGAAGAGAAGGTAAAAAATGCGAAGGAGCAAGCAAAAAAACCCCAACAACACAGGAGGCAGGTGCTCTGTCTTCTTGTTTTTTTCTGATTCTTTCCTTAGCTCTGCATCTTTGTTTGCAGCACCTCTATTTTTAAAAGACAGATTGCAGTTCCAAGTGCTTCTTTAGCAGTTATTGCTCACTGCATGGTATTGTTCTATTCAGTTATTTGCTTTGCATTCAGTTCAGAAACTGGAAAAATAGGAAGCTCACAGTAGAAATCACAATAAAATTATTTATCAGTACATTATTCCAGGAAATAAGTTTTGGAAAATGCAAAATAACTGAGAGAAGTACAACAACTTACGTAGCACCTTGAATGCATGTGGTTTGAAAAACAAGGAAAAGTAATGACTACCAAGGTAGAATGGTGCAGGTATTTCAAGCTGCAGAATAATATAATTTTTAACCAGACAGTTGAATTTTATACTGTTAGAGTGTTCTCTTCTCAGATGCCTACTGAAGGCACAGTTCCTGCTTTAAGTGAGGTATTCTGCTTCCCAAGTAGGTGTCCAAACAAATGCAGTGCAGAATGAACAAACACCTCCAAAATCCCAGTCCTTCCTGTTTCTAATCTTAATTTACTGCCTCAGTTTAAATCGAGCTACCAGAACAATAGTAATGCCAATTAAAAGCCACTAGCATCTTTTGCAGTCATCTGAGTTTACCTTGACAGCTTTCCTTTTAAGAACTGACCAGAACACCACTGCTGTGAGAGAAGTTCTGTTACAAGGTTTCCACAGCATCAAAGATACCCTACAGATGAAACTGTCCATCAGTTCAGACAACCCTACTGCCCAAGACTAATGTTCTTGTTTCCATGTATCATACTGGTCTCAGCTGAGTTAAGCTGATGATTTTTCTGTTAATCAGATATGGGACATTTGGGTCATTCCTAGTAACTGTGATATATTTGTAGTCTGTAGAGGTGTGGTTTGGGCCAGAAAAGAGAGCTCAAAAACAACAGTGAGCAGAATTCCACTGCATTCACATCAAAGGCAAAAGCTCAATTACTTTATTATACTAGAACCAAAGAAGTTTCCTAGTTAAAAATTTAATTCCTGCAAGTGGAATAGTACTTGTAAATAGGAAACAAAGCAAAAATGAAACAATATTTTAAAATATTTATTTATTTTACTTTCACACTAAACACAAGTTAGTATTTTTGACCGAAGTCAGGATACAATATATGTCCTCATATCACTAGCTGAGACAGTAAAAAGAGAGTCCTTTCATACCCACTTTGCATTGAAATATAAGTGAGGTTTTATCTGCCATATACTGCACATCTAATGTCATATCACCAGCCCTGTCTATGCAGTTTTATTGGGAAGCTAAAGCAGCATTGCTCTGTGGACCAGAACCTACATCATAGAATCTGAATAACATCCTACTGCTTGTAACACTGGGACACTGGAGAATGCACACAGACACCAAACTTTGGCACTGATTTCAGGGGAACATCCTGGCTCAAAATCTCAGAGGAACTGCCAGGAACTGAGGCAACATTCCACATACAGAAACAACACATCTTCTTGTTTTTCCTTTTTGGAGCTTCTATTTTTATTTGCAATGATGTATCAATTTTTTTTTTTTTTTGTTTAGACAGAAGGCTATTGAATTCTTTTTATCATTTTCAGTAGTGCCATTTGAGATGTCTGAGTCTGCCTGAGTTCCAGATGCTGCTCCAGAATGGCAAGGGTCTCTGAGAGATTATGTGTAATTTCTGCCAGCACCAGAAGGGTTTATCACAAATTGCACTAAATAGCACTAGACATCGCTAATATAACTTGAAAGATTCCTCACCAAACACAACTTCAAGAGTTCCTGATCAAACACTGCAAACATCTATGAGCATCACCTTCAGAAGCCTTCAGATTGAGAGGGCAGCAGCTGTGCAATTCTAATCCTAAATCACACTGCTACCTTTGGTTCGATGAACACAGAGTTCTCCCCATCTCCTTAAAATACAGCTTGTATGGCCAGCTCAGCTAGAGATACTTAGCCAGGTGACATTAATGCCACCATGTTTCTTTCTTTTAGGAGAACTTCTACATCAGGGGAGTGCTTGGGTTTGCATCCAACACATTTTAGTCATTAAGTTTTGGAAAGTCTCCTTTACTCAAGTTCCTCATTTGTTAACAGCTGGTTTTGTAAGTAAGGTCAGTGGGCTGATGATGCACTTTTCTTCACAAGCAGCTCATAATAGGTATATATTTTTAATACAAAGATTCATACACATTCCAAAAAATTCATTCACTACCTGAGAAAAAACAAAAACCCTTTGACACCAAAAAACTATTTCTGTATCACTACTACAACTGGAGTTAAAACATTCCTCTCAAATCTTTCGCTTGCCTATAGATGTGTGTGCATGCACATGTGTATACCAGTCATAAACATTACCACTGTGAGATCATCAATAACATGCTGCTGTTCTTTGACTTGCAGTCTAAGGAATTCAATTTCTTGTTCTTCTCGTGTGCTGCTGAGATCATTCAAAGATGTGTGCCTCTTCAGTGCCGGTTGTGCAGATAACTTTTCTTTCTACAAAAATAAAAACCATAAAGAATGTTCTTGAGTGTCTTGCTGCAACAGAAGGAAGATTGTCACTGTGATGTAGAAACCAAGAATTCTTTGAACCTACTGTGCATACTCCACTACAACACAAGGCCTCTTTCAACAAAAAAACCCTCACATTCTATATCCCTCTGTGTAAATCTCTCACATATGATATTTCAAAAGAGAATCTGGGAAGAAAATTAGCAGACAAGTGAACGCAGGGGTCTAGCACAGTGCATGCACTCCAATTCAGTTCAGACTTCTAATCATAAAAGTTGTATTTATTAAAGCTGATTTTTAGTCATAGCTTTTTACAGACTGCAAAAACATTTTATCTATCTGTGCTCCTTTCCCTTAATCGGTGTGAATTGATACAACACAAAGCACATGCCACTCTGAATTTAGACCATGAGTATTCATCTGCATTGTCTGGATTTGACAGTTGCACCATCCCACTGTGGAGACTGATCTGTTTGTGCTCGAATAAAAGCCTCACAAGCACTTCCACCCCGAAGTAACCGTGTGCAATGTGTTGTCACAACACGGTGTAGGAGATGATTACTTACCAGAGATGGTTACTTACCAGTTCCACATTTTCCCTCGATAAATTTTTTATTTTCTCTTCCATTCTCTGAATACATTGTAACATATCATCATTTTTTTTGCTCATCCTCTTATTTTTTTCTACCAAAGGCTTCAGCTGACTTTCTGTCTCCCGAGAACGTTTCAGCTGCAAATGGCAAAGGAACAAAGTTAGCTGTGCTTTAGTTTACCTTCAAGGGAAAGAAAAAATAGATGCGTTTTCATTTGCCTTTCTTAATTCAGAAAGCTTAGCTCTTCTCCTAAATGGCATCCAACATACATCAGTGCTGAACTAAGAACTACAGCACTCCAAACAAGTAAGATGTAATGTTTTTGTATTGACTGCCAGAACACTAAATCTGGTCACTGGATTTTGCTCATGGCAAACACTTATGATGATCCGTAGCGATTTCTTTATAAACTAATCTAAATATATACAAGCTTCCTGTGACCAGCTAGGTCTCTAGACAAGTTGTTTCAACCAATTTGGCCATCCCTTAAGAGGAGGACACTCTTCCTCCTTTACTTTAAAAAACCCTTTACCTAATGCATAATTAGAGCAGTGAGAAAGTCAGCCAGAGGGCACAGATTCAATCTCAGCATTCTGCTGACATTTTCAAGCTGCTCAATTTTGCTCCTGTGGTTTTATGATGTTAGACAATTATGTGAAGCAAATTACTGCTCTTCCTTGCATTTGTGTGTATACAAAATTTCCCTGTTTTTACTTCATAAGCTGTTTTGTTTGAAAAAAATTCCATTTTTCTCAGTCAAGATTCTTAAATTTGCTTAGTTTTATCTGGAAAGGAGATAATACTCTTTTTTTGAGATATTGAGTATTTGGTTTTCTATTTCATTCCTGAGAAAATAATTTTTCTCAGTGCTTAATCACATGGCCTTGCTGATAACACTGGTTTTATGTCTGCTATTTTCTCATAATATAAAACCTGCTTCACATCTCTTTCAAAATACATTTCTTAAGCCACTGAATCTTGAATCAAGAAGAGCACTTGACTGAATCATACATGCCCTCCATCTAGAGGGACACTGAAGGATACATTACAATACTTCAGCATTCTTCAGGGATGTTTTGAATTATTTAGACCCACAGAAAGGATTAACAAGGAGGAAGATGTCAATGTTGCACAAAGATGTCCGTGTTTCATTCATGTATAGGACTGACACATGGCACCACTTCAGCCCTCAGCATAATTTTAGAATCAGACACACAGGTTCCCTCTTTTTAGAATGAAAATCTTTTCTACTGACACTAGAAACTCATCTCTCATCACAGTCAATGGGAGTTTTACCATTAACCTCAGTAGAAGCAATTAAGTAGTGATAAAGGCTAATAAAATTCATTCTCAAAATTCATATCACATCCTTTCTTGTAAGTTGCTATCCCTCTCCTAGGATAATTTCACCTACTTAAGAGACTTCCCTTGAGAAATGGCAGATTTTTCATCACAAGCACAAGAAAGCTTTTTTAACTCCTAGCTAGCATAAGCGCATCACAAAAACAAATTTCAAAAGGATGAATACAGCAATTTAAGTGCATGGATTATGCGTGTTTTACACAACATCATTACACAGTGCTACAGGCAATATACCAGTTAATTTGATTATTATGACCCCAAAACAAATTTGTAAATTTTTATTTTTGTGGAACAGGAAAGATTCCATGCATGCCTTCTATGGTCACAAGATTAATCTCTATAGAAATCTCTGTTACATTGAGACATAATTGATTGAGGCCAACCAGGACTAATTTGTAAATTATTTATAACGCTGACTTTCCAACATTAAATCTTTTGCCATAAAGATGCCCTCCCAGTCACCATCTGTGTTATTACTAATTAATTTACCAGTTCATTTCTTTCATCTGCTAGGAGAGTATTTCTGTCTTCCAGCTTTCTTATTACAGCATTCAGTTCAGCGATTTTTAACTGAAATCTCCGCACATCTCGTTCATCCAGATGTTGCTCCTTTACATCAAAAACATATAGATTTATCAAATTATTTTTTAAAAATGTTTTACTGTCCATACTTTAATATCATGGCTTAGCAAGTGTATTGTGTAAATTTAAAACAGACTTGTGCCTGGACATTTCAGTGTCTGGAAAACTTACTATAATTAACTGAAACACTAAGTAATAACATTCTGAGGAAATGTTTCATGAACAGTGTCTTGTGAAATGCATGTAAAGTTTAACAATGAAAAAAACCAACTACATAGGTAAATAACATTTCATATATGGCAAATAACTTCTCACCAGATTTTTTACTCTCAGCTAAAATAGTTCTAATGTAAAGGACATAGATTAAAATCTCATGGTTCAGTTTTTGAGAAGTGTAGTACCTATTTTCTAATGGTTAAAATATTCCTAAAGTAATGAAATGGTAAAAAAATACTGAAGTTCAAAGTTCAAGATCATAGTGTAAATTCTAGAAGTTCTATGTCCACATATTTATCAATATCCTTTGCAATTTAAGATGTCCAAGAAGCTTTTCAATCATCAGTAAAACAGCACAGTGCAGCACCAGGCCATTTACCATTAATTGGTCCTAGCAGTGACCACAAAAGCAATGTGAACACCCAGGCAGTCATCCAGAGCTGAACTTCAGAGAAAACAGCATTTTCTTACCGGACTTCCCATCAGTTCGCTGATGTCTCCTACTCCCGCAGGAAGCTCCCTCTTAGGGCTGCTGTGGTATCGCTCTGCCTCCTTCACTTGGACAAGCTGCTCATCCAAAGCTTCTTTCTGAAGGAGCAGTTTCTGTGTATGACCTGCCTGGACACCAAGGTCCTTCTCCAGAGCCAGAATCACTCTGTCTTTGCCTTTTATCTCATCCATCTGGAAAGAAATAATACATGAAGGAAGTTTCTGTAACATCCCCAAGCGCTCACTGCATGCAAACACACAAATTTACAAAAACAAAGTTCTGCTTCTCTCAGAATTACACCAGCACGGAAACTGGGACTGACAAAAGAAAATATATCTCCTCTGTAGTCTTTTTCTCTGTCCTTAAAAAAGGTTCTGCTTTCACTTCATCAAGAGTTTCCTTGGTCCAGTCTCAACTCAAGAGACAAACAAAACCAGATGCAAACATAAAGTGAAACAGAATACATAGCCACTGAAAACATCTGAGAATACACACTTCCATACAGAGAAGAAAAGTCTGCCTTCACTATATTTCAGTCAAAAAACCACAACTAGTACAATGTGAGACAAACACACCCTTTAAAACTCACCTGGGCTTCGTTTCAAAGCTTGAGCCACAGACATTTGCCCCATGTTCACTCCCTCTTTATTAGTAAATACATTTGGTGAAACTCTTCACAGACATTTAAAATTAGTAGCATATAAATGCACAATATTTAAACTTAAAATCTTAAGCATACCTATGTATTTTATGAGCCCTTGTTATAAGATTCAAGTGAGGACTAGACTTTGTGTAGGACAAAACTAAGTGCACACAGACCATTAGAATAAAGGGTAGGAAGAAACAGTTCTTAAACACCGTCTCTGGTTACTGAACTGTGTGTTCATACATCTCCATACCAAATAAAGCACATTGCTCGCAGTGATCTACTGCAGCTCTCATAGGATTTGTCCCTCACAGCATCAGTGTTAAATTCACTTTGGTACCATTCCAAATGCTAGAGGAAGTGACAATCTGCAGTAGTTACTATAGAAACAGATTTCTTAACAAGAACATTAACCATTAACAATATATTTATTGGAACTGTGCTGTATCTCCTCCAGTTTGCAAAACTGTTCTCCTGGCCAACAGAGATGTATTGAATTTTGGAAGCAAGAGTATCATAATCTTATTTGAAAAAATAAAATAATGAATAAATATTTTAAAAATCATGAATAAAAATAAAAATAAAAATAAAATTATATGTTTGTTGTTTATTACAGTCCTACATCCACAGAAGTCCTTTATGTCAAATTACATCAAAAGAAAAAAAAAAAGGAAGAGGAAAAAAAAAGACACTAGAAGTAATTTATAGTTCAATCAAAGTGATTTACAGGATTAACACAATGAGATTACGTGATTGGATGCAATTTGCTTCTTCAGGATTCTTTTCTTAATCCTTTCACAGTCTACAAAGCACATGAAATTAGTTTGTGTACAGAACCTAACTGGTAGGAGATGGCTTGGCTGAACCATGATCAAAGATAAAAAGGTCAGATTTGAAGTGAACAAGCTGGTCTAGACTACTCTGAAGTTCTAACTGGAACTGATGAAGATTGGTTCTGATGGAGATTTCTTCCCTGATTTAGAAAAGTTGCTGTGTCCCAACCCCTCATACAGTAAATAAAAACAAAACTTCCCAGTATGTCAACTCGCATTTGTGAGGCTTCCAAGAATGCCAAAAAAGGACTTGCAGGAAAAGAATGCAGCTTTTATCAATGGAAGAATTTGCAACATGCAGGATTTCAGAGGGACCGTGCGGTGCACAACAATGACAAAAATTAAGCAGCTGCCTCATTTATTGAATGCTATCTGTCAGGCACACTGATCTATTAACGAGCCCTTGGGAGGAAAAAATGTCATGTAACTAAATACTGTGGACAGCTTCACTTTCAATGACACAGGTGTTCATACGGAACATCCATAAAACTGACACAGGAATTTGCCCAGGCAAGGCACACATTCAATAAGAAGACTCAAGCTTACATACACAGCCCTAATTCAAGGTATTGAGTATTTCATACACTTCACGTTCTCACAACTTAATAGTATATGCAATGACATCGGCCTTCAGTTGGAAGAAAAACGGAAAGCAAGTCTTGGTATGTCTGCTACTTGCTGAACTAACACAGAACTGATCCTTTGGAACAGATGTGACCAGTGCAGACACACATGTCACCCTCCTCTCACACTTCCATTGATCAAAGCAAATATGCTCACACAAATTAGAAAGAAATGCCACAAAAGAGCATGGCTCTGAGGTGAGGGTCAAGGGCAGGAATAATTCTCCTCTGTTTTTCCTACTACTCTTTTTCTTACCACAAAAATAGACATGTGGTGAATCTTTCAGAAAACAACAAATGCCCCATGTTTAAGTAAAGCATAAAAGTTTTTGAAACGTTGATATAATAAAATAGTAATGACTGCAGATCCTTTTTAATTTGAGTTTCTATTTTAAGTTACAGGTATGCACTAGAGAACCTCTTGCTCATGCAAACGTGCACACACACAAATACACAGAACACTGCAACAGTGCTTCATTTTTTATAAATACAAACTACCAGAAAAAAGAATTTCCAAGCAACTAACTTATCACAAATTGATAAAGATTATTAGAACTGCATCAAGAATGCCTCCAAATCGTGCTTCAGAAGCATGGCAGTCAGTACAACTGTGCTCTCTTCCAGGGGGTGGTTACATCCTTTATTCATCCAATGGAACTGGATCAACCTAGTTAATGTCTCAATTTTCATACATGTACTGCAACCTGACCCAAAGACTTTTTCAGCCTTGCCTGGTACAGAGCAGATTTCTTATCTTC
Organism: Turdus rufiventris; assembly: GCA_013186435.1. Lineage (NCBI taxonomy): Eukaryota > Metazoa > Chordata > Aves > Passeriformes > Turdidae > Turdus > Turdus rufiventris. Next base: position 394,607 of record PYHW01010641.1, on the reverse strand, counting down.
CTTGCCTGCTCTCCTAACACAAAGTACAAATGGGTACAATTTTCCCCCAGAGTGGGGAAAAAAAAGGAAGAGAAGTATTTTACAGCAATGCAACCTCCCTCAATTCCACGTGGAAGAGATGGCACATCAAGGACCCAGGAGGCAATGGAAGAGGAGTCACATGACTAGGAAAAAGAGAGATGGTTTAGGTTTAAACTGAATATAAGCTGCCACAGAAGACTTCAGTTTAGCATAGTATTATATATTCTAATAGTTGTAAAAGCTCAATGTCTCTAAGTCAGTTCTGTCCCACTGGAGAATCACTGGAGCCACAGTTTGTTACATGAAGGATAAAAAAGTTGGCAGCATAAAGGCCAACCAACTAATGAAATTAGGTATGAATTAGGTATGCATTTTAGACATGTATTATGGTCTCTATTTTAGTGGGGAGAAGCACATCTTCCATTAGGCAAATGAAAATCAAAATGGATTAATCCACCTTCCCTGTTGCTTGCTATTTTAATCAAACGTATGTTGTAGAAGCAACAGTGTCGTAGCCAAGACTGTCTAAGTATCTACATGGTCTTAAAGAGAAGGAATATTTTTTATTATTAGACTAAGTGACAGAGTTGATAAGAAAGCTTTCAGGCACAGAAGTCCTTCAGCAGATTGGATTAAGAAGTGTTTTTATGTTTTCTACCATGTCATTGCACTTTAAGGACCAACATGGGACAACTGGAACCTGTGTGCACTAACTCCCACCACTGCTCTCACAGATTCTGCCTGTTCTGCAACTCATTTGAGACCTGTCAGTAAGATACAGAAGATAAATATCATCTTTTCTTCCAAAATATTTAGCACAATGACATCCCAATCGTGCATTGGGCTCACACATACTGTGTAAATCAAATATATAACCCCAGAAATTCCTTCCAAGTGTTGTTTAGGTTTCAAATTTGTTCTCAATTTAAAACAAATTCACCCACTTTTTGCAGCTACCAAGTAAAACAGGGTAATATAATCTCTTTTATATTCTCTTTTTAATGGATTTTAAAGCACTTTAGAACAGTGATTATATTTCTTTATGCTTTTAAGAGTGGTACAAGTCAGTGTAAAGTCTATGGTAGGAGGGCAGTGGAGTAACATGAGGTTAGAAGGCATTTTCAATAACAGGCCTTGAGAAGAAAAGTAGCAGAAATACCCTCTGAAAGAGGATTTAAAGGAAATAAGATCATTCACAAGCAGCTGCAGAGGCAAATTACTGAGAAATCACCTTGAGTAGCATAAGTAACTCTGGAGCTCTTGGATAAAATAAGAGTTTTTAAAATATAATTTCTTCAGGGGTTTTGTGCTGTCAAATGTTAGATTCTGAACACAGACACTACCTGTCAATGAAGAGCTAGCATTTACAGCCTGTGTCAAAATTACCCAGGTTCCTAAGAACATGTCTCTAACTGTCCCCTTACAGCTAAGAGAAACAAGCAGAGTCTTTTAATAATATTTATCAAACATGAAAGAGAACCAAGTCAGTCATTAGAAAAAGCATCCCCTGCCAATTATGCCACACTTCAATGGCTACACTGAAAGAAAGTCAGAGACCTTTGGGGGAACTTTAGTCTCTCATGAAGTTGAAAGAGAAATTCCCAGGGAATTAAAAGCCACATCTATCAAGGCAATGACATATTCAGTTTCCAAAGTGGAAAAAGCCAGCTGCTGCATTGCCAAGTGTAAGACCTTCCTCTTCACCCATCCTTGTCAAAGTTATCTCCTGGCCAACTGCAGAACAAAATTCTACAGTGTTCTTCTCCAGTAGAAATTTAATTAACCTTTATACTAAGTGCCTGACACTGAAAATAGGGCTATAATGACAGAGGGATTGCTGGTTACTATGAGGAACAAAAAAAAAGATGCTACAAAAAAAAAAAAACAGGTAAAGACTGAACCAAAAAGAATTAACATCTTTTATATTTATAAAGGGACACTAAGACCTAATGACATTATCCCAAGATGAAAGCCCATGTGAAGAAAATAATTAAAATATTCCAGAGTTGTTTATAGTATTCCCTACAACAGACATGGTCAGCTATTTAAATAAATGTCTGCTGCTTATTTGGAAAACCTAGGGGGAAAAAAGGACAAGAGATGCAAACCATTCAGTGGAATAATAAGGGTCACAGACAGAAGTGGATAGGAATTATTCTTAATTTCATGTGTAATTTTTCTAAACCAACAGTCAATTTCCACCAGTAGCTTTTCCCACATATTTTTCTGAAATGTGTAAATCTCATTTACACAGAAGTTTTACAGAAGTTTTGATAAATTATACAAGAAACACCACATGGGCAGAAAATGATAAGAGGTTTCTCAGATCTTTCTCAAAAGCCAGTTACAACCTCTACTACTGGATCTTTCCTATTACCTATCCCAAGTGTTCATCGACAGAACTGTAATGAACAAGTAGTTAAAAAGACAAAAATGTAGCAAAACTAAGTAATACAAAATTTAGGAGATTTTTTTGTCCGGGTCCTACACCATATGTAACTTTTGTGGGTTTTTAATAGTGTTCCAAGTTTTGTCAGGAGATACAGAAGTGAAATTTGCGACCTTCCTAACTTTTTAGAAAATACTAAGAACAAACACAAAATGCTGAGCCTGCACTATGAAAGAGGTTTCATTAGATCTGCTTGATTCAGGGGAAAACAACGTCTGGCTGGAATGCTGCTCTGTGAGCTCCTAAGAAAGAATCATAAATCTTCAGATGACGGAAAGTCAAGTATTATTTGCAGGCCTACAAAGCTGGAGGTGCTGGGTCTCTGCTGCAGATTAGCTGAGCCTTGGAATGCAACTGAAACACGTGTCTCAAACAGATGGCAAAATCCAGGGAGCAGCCCACAATTTGATATCAGCAGCTGTGTGTGAAATACATGCAGGGTTAAGTGGCTGAGAAGAAGCACACTGCGGCTCTACCCAACCGTGCACAACTGCCTCAGATGATTCAAAGCTCAGCTTTCCAAAGTCTCAAAATTTGAGACTGGTTAGGAATCAAAAATCATGCACACGTGCCATTGCACAACTGTACTGAGAAAAGCCAGGCACCACCCTTCTCCCCAGTCCAGCAAGGAGTGCCCTGCCAACAGCCAACTGCCCTCTGCTCCAGAATTTTCTGAGACAAATGTCTCTGCATTGCCCCCAGTGATGAAAGAAACATAAAGATATTAATTCCACTGCCTTAAAATGGCAAAATCCTAGTAATAGTAATACAGGAGAACATGAATGTTATTAGAAAACTTTTCCTATCAGTAGGTAATCTGGGTTCAGTGGAGGGTTAAACTTTTGCTTCTACTATTTTTGATGTCAATTGCTCATATGAAGAAACGGAATGCACTGTTCCCCACATTTGCAGATGATACCAAATTCAGGGGAGCTGTTACCACTCTAGAGGATAGAAGCCCATTCAGAGGAACTTTTTGATGCCTTGGAGAAATGAGGCAGTAAACCCTCTTGAAGTTTGTCTAAGAAAGATACAATGTCCTGTCCCTGGGAGAGCCCAAGTGCCTGCAACAATTGGATGTCAGTTGAAGTTAGCAGCTTTGCAATGGGAAGGAAGAAAAGAGGACCAAAGGAAAGATAATTGAGTCCTGCAGGGCAAGTTGGATATGGGTCAGTGGTGAGAGCTTGCAATGACTGAAGTTAACTTGACACTGGGCCAGACCAGGAGGAGTATACCAAAAGAGATTTAGCCTTTTATTAAGCATATTGGGAAACTACACCAGGAGCACCACAGCTACTTCTGGGCTCCCCAGCACAAAAAGAAGGTATTGACAAACTAGCCTAAGTGCCATATCACTGGAGGAAGGCCAGTATGACCACTATGGGGCTGTGGCACCCAGCACTGAAGGAATGGAGAAGGTGCCAGGCTTGCTCAAGCAGCCAGAGGAAGCAGGCAGGACACATTACACAGCAGATACCCATTCAGCGATCCAAAGGGGAATACAGTAATGAACAAAGCACATTTTCTCCAAGATAAACAGCAAAAGGACAATAGTGACAGTCAAAAGAAGAAAGTGGCTGGGCTTTAGGGCAGGCTGTCACTGTTGAACCCCATCCTGGGAGGTGTTCAAACTGGACTGGAGAAGGTCCAGAGCAACCTGATCCAACCTCCAAAGCCGTGCTGTTCCAAGTAGGACACTGGACCAGCTGACCTTGAGAGGACCCTCACCACCCAAATTTTCCCATGATTGTATTATTATACTCCCAATGCCAAATTATACTAAAGACATAAACACCTTACTGGTATTAGTATAAACAACACTAAGGACAGAGAGACAGACAACCATGTTAAGAGCTGCACAAATACAAATTTGTGAAGGATGTGAGTTGAAATTTTGGGCTGTCTTAAACTGGAGCAACCTAATTCTTATTTCTGAAAAAACAATAAACATTCAGAAGCTTTCACTTAAATCATGAGATGTTGTGTTACATACAGACACAAAACTGAAATATTAGTCTTTTAAAAAATCAATATAAATGATACATGAGCTTATTCCATAACAGGATTTTTCTCTTGAAGAGAAGTTTCAGAGAAACTGCCTGGATTTCTACCTTTAGAAACTGCTTAATCTATTAGTGTGAATTATATTCTTTTATGTCCTGCACTGTATTTATTTGGGAAACACTTGACAGAAGAAGCATTCCATACTGGAAGAAGTTTTTTATTTATGCAGCAATATAATTTGGACTAAGGAGATTAAGGACACTTAAATAGTGCATCTGTCTCCATAAATCACTGCTGATCAGGAACTTCTGAAAATCAACCCTTGAAAACAATTTTTTTGATGCTCTTAGCAGCAAAAGGATTTTTTGCCTTGCAAGTATGAATCTGCAGTAGTCACATTACTCTTTAGACAATTTTTATAAGGCTTCTTGAAAATACAATAGAAATATGCAAATTTAATTCATCTGGTATACTGTGTGCCCTCTTAAACAGGAAGCCTATTGTGCATCTAATACAATCAGTGGAATCTTAATGATTTTGTGGTTAAGAAAATTGGGTCTATTTTATATTGAAGTCTTTCAGTTAAATTCAATACAAGCTGTTAAAGAATATTTAGGAAGACCATATGTGTAAAGATTTTAACAGAGTAGAATGGTATTTAGCATTAAATAAGTAAAAGGCCTGGTGTTAAAGACATTTCCAATAAAAGAAACAGTGTTTACTAAAACATACGCCACAAAATGTAGGGTGAGTCATTTGTTCGTTGCAAAGTTTAAATATTACATTAAGTGGTAACAAAATAAAAATTCAGGTTTTTTCTTATTCAACCACTGCGAAAAATTAGTAGATCAGTGACATAATTCAATATTCTTTTAATGACTGGGTTTTTGCATATATTTTCCAAGGCAAGCACTGCAAATCTTGTCACTGCAAAAACAGTACTTAGAGAAATTTGCCTTGCAATGTAAGGGCCTGCATAAAAAGGTGTCTAAGTGGTTCCAGAATGAATGCAACCTCTAACTAAAATGCTATAGTCAACAGCCATGTCCCACCTGTGCTGCTAACAGGGTAAGGCTGGTCTGTTCCCAAGGATCACCAACAATGTCAGCAGCCTAATTTCAGCATTGTCAGGCAAAAGAGGGCAACTTTACTTACCTCTGAAAATGAACTTCAAACCTGATTTCCAAACCAAGTGAGTCAGTTAAATGACAAGCTTAATCAATGCCTAAAAAAAATTGGCTGAAATTGCTATTATGTGTACTTCTGCACAGTTTTCATTCTGTGGAACAATACAACTGTTCAGACTCAACTACTCAGAAAATATGGGCTGAACAAAATAAATAATAGGTGCTCTTGCTTTCTTATTCTCCAAGGTGCCCCTTTACTTTCAAGACATCTGTTTCATTTGTCCCTCCAGTTTGTTACTAGCTGTTTTTACTTCTGGTTTCATAGCTGCCAGCACATTGTGCTGATGTATATATACAACAAGGATGTATTTTCTTGGAGGGTGGGGGAATAAAATACACAGCAATTAGCATTCCTTAAATTAATGAAAACATTTATATCACTGTTACATTTTCAATTACAGGAACTAAAATTTTGCAATGTAATACCTTAGCCATTCAGGCTTGTTTCTGTTGAGGTCTGTTGGGTATTTTTCATGGCTCAGTTCAAAACTATGAAAACAATCCCCAAATTGATTCATCATATTTTTAAAAAATATGGTCAATATAATTGTATCCAGATACACATAAACAATGGATTTTGCTGTTTTTCTTTCTCATAACTTACTTTTTAATAACAGCCAAGAATTGTAAGATTTTAATCAGATTAGTAATGGATGTTAAAGTTATTGGCAAAATACAGGGTTTTTTTCCTAGCTGCGATATCTGTAAGAAAAACATTCACAAAAGTAATCTGTGATCTGAAATGCAAAATAAATCAGCCAAGTCTGACAAGATAATCAGACTGCATCCTGAATTACTCTACCTGAATTTGAATTACAGTATGGCCAGCCCATTTAGGTTGTTAATCCCAAAGATGCTGGTTTTATAACAGGGCCACAAAACACTGCACACATACAAAAGAGCACATTAATTACAGAACTGTGCTAATATTAATAATGCTGCTTTTCATATCCTTATGATTTCATCTCACAGAATGGTAGAAACCAAACAAGAAGCCCAAATCCAGAGCTGACAGGGTTAATTTGAAACTAAAGGCCAAGCATCCCTTGAACTAATTAAGTGAAGGGGAGAGGAGAGGGAAATATCCCAATGATCCGATTCAAAAATCTCACATACTCTCTCCAAGGAAAAGAGAACCTACATAGGAACCCTGCAGTATTTTTTACCTCATCCCAGATTTAAAGACTACCCTGTGCGATAACTACCTAAATTCCTAAGAATTCCTAGAAGAAACTCTTCTCTCAAAAAACCCCACAAACCATTGAATTTAAGGAAAAAATGAAATTCATTATATGAAAGGAATGGAGGCATTAGAAGGCAGTACCAGACTCCTGGAGGAAGATGCAAACATTTCCAGAGAAAGCCCACGAAACCAGTGGCAGGCTTCCTCTGGAAACAAGAGTAACCTACACACACTCCCAATATGTTCACCTTTTTAGATGTATTGAGTAACATAGGCCCAGGAAGGCTGCAATTACAATTTTGAATGACTTCACAGGATTTTTTTTGGTGCCAGACAGAAAACAGTGCCCTTCTTCATCACCTCTGCACAACAGTAGGCTGAACATCTCTACTCTTGAAAGTGAAGAGTTAAGTGTTTCCTTCGAAACCCTTCTTGGAGGAGGTTAAATTCATTTAGAAAATGTCCTCCAGAAAAAACATATGCCAGAATGTATCAACCTTCTCTCTTCTTTAATACTTTTTATAATTTTCTGTACTTCATAGCCATGATTTTAGAATTTTAAATTTCTAGTATAGAACAAAACATGAAAGAAACCACATTTGCAGAAACTCCACACTGTCAGTCTTTGCAGTGGTCTTAATTAACGAACAAGATGATACCCCTGAGACTCGATCAACATCCAATTAATTTAAAGCATAAATATTTACTGCATTGAAAGCTTTCATTGTCTCAGACAGAAAATCAGCAGCATTAAACATACATTAGAGTTTGTAGCTCATCCTCATCATAATTTTTCCTAAGGAATATAAGAAATAAGAGGCAATGTCTGTGCAAATCCAAACCAACGAGGTATTTTCATAAGGAAACTGATTTTTCATTCTATTAAAAGTCCATACTACTTCACGTAACATAAATATTATGCTTATTTCTTTATTTTATTTGCATAGCCATCATACTGCTAGTTTGTGCAAATGAACAATTAGATACACACATCTATATAGAAACTATCACGTTACCAAACAGAAGCGTCACTTGATGAAGACCTCTCTAAATGCATTACTGTGTACAGCTCATCTTAGATTCTTTACATTTTACAAAGCTGAATAATTTGGGGCACCCACTGTCAGGAAATATCGCCTGGATTTTGATTTTATACAAACAGCATAATCTGCCATCTGTGCTGAAGTCCTAGGGTTTATGAAGCGTGAAAAAAGCCTGCTGCCTAGGCCCTAACTTTTCTGCTGCTATAGAAAAACCACAGAAATTCTGAAAGGGTAACAATGTTCAAAATTGAATGACCTGGATAAAGATACAGAAAAAGCAAGGAGTCTGTCTTGTTTCAGTACAACTGGTCCTCCAATTTAAATATAAAAACTCCATGTGAATTTAATGTCGCCATCTTACAAGGCATTCTTGAATTGTCCAATGAACAATCCCTGACTTGTTTTGGTCACCAGGAGTTGTGCAACTAGGAAGGGGAAGGTCTATTTCTTTGATCTGTTGAGAAAATTCATCCTGGAAAGTCTTGGCTGACTTGTATTCTATTTGGTGGGACAGAAAGCTTTGGACTGTGTTGGACAGGCTTTGGAGCCAAGGTTCATTTTGCTGTAAGATGGAGAAAGCAGTGGAAACAGAGGCCCATTGTAGCAATCTCACTGATGAAGATATCACTGCCGAAGGCTGCTTTGGTATTTATGAGCATACACAGCTATGTACCAATACCTGCTATAAACTGAAATAAGCAACATTACTTAATGAACTTACCAGCCTGCGGATCTCCCTCTCGCATTCCCGCTTTATTCTGTTGATCTCATCCTGGTGGGACTGGTAAGCTGTGCGCAGGTCCGCAGCCTTCATTTTATCTGCCTGCATGATGTTGTTCAGAGCTTCTTCAAGCTGCTTTTTGCCAGATTTCAGCTCCAAGATCTCCTGTTGAAGTTTCATTCGCTCGCTGTCGAAAGCCTTGCGCGCCTCCTCCTTGGCCTCGCTCAGCAGCGCCGTCTTCACTTTGTCAGCTGCCCCGTCCCGCAGGACGTTGACTGTTGACTGCAAACGCTGAATTTCACCATCTTTGATCTTCACCATTCTTGCCACCTCCTGTTCATGCTGCCGGATCAGTAGCTCTCTGACACTCTGAAGTTCCTTCATTTTCTCCTCATGGAGCTTGGCTTTCAGTTCAGAAACATAGGCAGTGTGCTTATGCTGCTCCTGCTCCCTTTCTTGCTTAACCTCTTGGATTTTTTCTCTCAGTTTACCCACCTGGAACAAAATATAAAATATTAATTAACAAGCACCACTCTAATTTTTAAGTCACCAAGGAAGCTGCTTCTAAACTGTTCTTAAAAACTCTGTCCTGAGTATTCAAAAGCAAAGACTGCACACCGGTCTCCAGTAAACAATTAGAGAAGCAGGGCTGGAAAAAAGGTCATGTGCATGTTAAGGAATCTGCTATAGCGATGTGCAACGGGCAATGAGTTCTCACAGATCTAGGGAATAAAATAAAATAAAAAAGCAGAACATACAATCTAGTTATCTCCTTATTTCCTGTACCAACCACACCAGGCTATTCTCACCCATAACCCCTCTACTGCGCTCCACAAGCAGATAGAAAACTAATCAAACAGAGAAAAGACTGTTTATTCTGGAAATACTTTTTATTTTTTATTTCTTCTTAGCTATTTTAATGGGAAAGTCCTTATTAGATAATGCAAAAGAATTGGCCTTTTGAAAAATCAAGTCTACTCAATGGACTTCAGATGCCACCCCAAAACTGAGACTATTCACGTCCCCAGACATTTCAGAAAATATAGGCCAGTGAGTCTAAGGGTTGGGGAGGGAGTAGTGGAAAAAAGTTATAGACTATTATAGTAATATCCACTGTGATGAAACCTCATTATAAATGATGCTCAGTAGGCTGCACAGAAAGCAATGCTTTTTCCATGTGGGATTAGATGTTAATTTAGAATAAAGGGGGAAAAAAATAGAAAGGCTCACTTGTCTATTGCAATATACCAGAAAGGCTATAATGTATCACAAAATTCATAGTTTCAGTAACATCTTTCTACTATCCCCATTACAGAGACTGCCAAAACCTCTATCAGAGGCCAGAGTTTCAAATGTTGTCTTTTAACCTTGAGTGACAATACAAACATACATAGCAAATAGTGCTTCATGGTAAAGCGAAGCTACTAAACAGCAAAATGTTAGTCACTGCCACATCTGCTTCTATCTATGCTACACAAAGCTGTGATTTGTAGTAATTTAATTTACTCTAAATTAAGCCAGAATTGCAAATTGGTCAGATAGGTATCCAGTCAGGATCAACCCACCACAACTTGACCTGAAGTCTTCAGACAGCTGGCACAGTAGACTTTTCCTGTACAGAAGATGCTGCAGTACTCTTATTTTGAACAGTAACTTGGAGAATTAACCAACTAAAACTTACCCTTGATTTAAAGAAAGGGAGGAAAGGGATCTTCATTTTTATGAAAGCAACCTGGATGCACTGTTGACTATAAACAATACCTGGGATAGCACTATAATTACAGCTGTTAAACAGGTAATAGCTCTGAATCAGATACTGTCACACGCAGATTTTATAGATATTGCCACTCTGTTCCAGAATGATTCTGAGAACATATCACTATGGAAAGAGAGGTTGGGTTTTTTCCTCTAAATGGTAAATCTGGCTATTGGAAATTATCTGTAGGATATATCCATGTGTTATTTCTTTCAGTGGGATGACATTTAGTTCCAAGCCTACGTGGATAGCAGTGATTTTCAGTGCTTGCATTAGGGTACCCAATTCCATAGGAGAGCCCACAGCAGGGAGGGTGGAATAGATGCTCTTTAAAGGTCCCTCACAAGCCAAACTGTTCCATGATGCTGTAGCAAAGCTAAGCCACTTACTCATCTATCTACTATCAGAAGTAAACAGACTAGTTTACAGATAAATTTGCAAATGAAACAACACTCATCATTTACCTATTGCCTTACTGATGAGACAAGAAAATTGAAAATGAAACTGAGCTATGAAACCTGCTAATGACAGCACAGGGAAACAAATTGCATAATGGCACATATAAACCCAGATAATATACCTCCAGAACTGCAGTAATTTTAAATTAGTCATATTGTACATAAAGCATACAACTGAAAGGCAGTTTTCAATACATCACATTCACGAGTCTCACTTCCTATAAGAATTTTAATAAATGAGAAATGGATTTTGACATTTTGGAGGAGCACTGAGTCACAAAATTTAGCATATTTGCTCAATTTTTTCATCTTTCCCTGAATTAAGGGAAAGCAAGGCAAAACCTATCTGCATTGTTGCTGTTTGTGAGAACATGTATTAACATAGAGTACCTGAGTACTATCATTTATCACTACCAATTTTACCTAAAAGCTTCAGTAGGAGGAATTTAAAGAAGATTTAGAATCCTTCAAAAAACCCTGGATTTTTACACAGCATCTTAAATGTTTATTACACCTCACGATGCAGAAAAAAAAAGATGCATCCCAGTTCCCAAGGTCTTTAAAAAGTTTTTTTCTTATTCTTTTGTCAGAGAAGATGAAAAGTTAGATCTGTCTGTTAGATCTTCTGTGAAAGCCATAATCTGTCCTTTCTGCACTCAGTCCCTCTCTCCTGCACATTGTGCAGTTCTGTACTCCTCTGGCTTCCAGAGATGGAATGAAAATAGTAGCGCGACATTTTCCCGTATGACCAAGTCTCACTTTCCAAAAGAACCTAAATTTTAAAGCAATTTCTCTCTTTTAATTTCCAGCACTCTTTTTGTAATTTTTTTAATATGAAGAAAGCAATTCTATCCAAGAAATTTAGCCAAAAGTCAGGCATGATATCAGGGCACTAAACCAGTTACTGGCCCACATTGATGCAATGTCATTGTCATAGCAGAACTTGGCTTCTTCAAAAAATAATGCTAAGCACAATTTCTTCTTTCCTTTCTTATGTATAAAAAGTACCTGAATGCAAGAATTTCTTTAAAACAATATAATTATACTTTCCTTGCATATTTCTCTCTGGTGTTGTTTTCTATGAAAAGTTGTTTGCACACTTGAAACAGAAAAATAACAATTTGGCTTTATGATCGGAGTCAATGGAATAATTTTAAAATTATGCATTTCTAAAAGGTAATATCCTATTAAATCATATGTGTTTCCAAGTGTTACCAAACCCCTGCCCCATAAAAATACTATAAAACCATTATTCAGTTGTACCTCATCTTTTTCTCTTGGATTTAACTGAGGGGGTTTTAAATTTGTGGCACAACAGTCACTCACAGGAAGAATACTCTCCACAACGCTTTTTGTAAACTGGAATGCAAAAGAAGAGAAGGTAATCAGGAATAGTCAGCACGGATTCACCAAGGGTAAATCATGCTTGACCAGTCTGTGAACATTGTCTACCTTGACTTCAGCAAGGCTTTGGACACAGTCTTCCATAACATCCTTGTAGGTAAGCTCTGGAAATGGGGGTAAGAGGAATGGACAGTGGATCAAGGTAGATGAAGAACTGGCTGAATGTCAGAGCTCAGAGCACCATAATCAGCAGAGCAGAATCCAGCTGGAGGCTGGGGAGCACCACGAATCAGTACTGGGTCCAGTCTTATTCAACTTGTTTATCAGTGACCTTGGCCCTGGTGAGGTGCATCTGGAATACTCTGCTCAGTTCTGGGTTCCAAAGTTCAAGAAAGACAAGGAGCTACTGAAGGGGGTTCAGTGGGGGACCACAAAGATGACAAGGGGTCTGGAGCATCTCTCTTATGAGGAGAGACTGCAGGAGCTCGGCCTGTTAAGTCTAGAGAAGACAGATGAGACCTTGCCAACACATATAAGTGTCTTGAAGAGCGTCAAGAGGATGGTGCCAGGCTCTTTTTGGTGGTGCCCAAGGGCAGAATAAGGAGCAAGTGCTATAAACTGAGACACACAAAGTTTCACCAAGCCACTCTATCACTCCTCTTCCCAGCCGCGAGGTATGCATTGGCAACTGAGATGGAACATCTCATTTATCCTAACTCCTAGATGCTGTGGTCTCAAGCCTAAAAATGTAAAATCAAGAGTAGTATACGGATATTTAAAAGCAGTAACTGAATTTGGTGAAGATGCAGTGACAGCCAACATTGTCACACCTTGATATCAAGAACATCCTTGATATCAAGCTGACTCTACCTTCTAACTTTTCCTAACTATCTCAGTGGGAATTAGGCACTTTGGAATACTTGTTCCTAAATATTCATGGATCTCAGCACAAGATTTATAAAACCACTGAGCTGACTGCCATGACCATGCTCATTCACTGCAGCTCCTTGTGCTCACAACATTGGATTTTAGGGTCCAGTCAGAGTAAGTCCTGTCCTCATTCATGCTAAAATAAATACAATTTTTGTACTTTTGAACTCCTTCCATTACTCATCACCCAGTGTTTGGATGTCTTCCAACAAAGCTTTTTCACTTGCGGAGTGAAGGTATGTGAACCCCTGTTCAGTTCATGCATTTCCTTCTCCAGGCTCTCTATAGATGGCAGCAAACCTACAGTCCAGGAAGATATCCTATATCCAACAGGGTCCCCAAAGCTATCAAGCAGGTATTCCCAAATCAAGACACAGCACATGGGAATTAAGGCAAGGCCACAACTTTTGCTTCACCCCTTAGGCAGCATAAATGAACCCAGCTACTCATGTGTCCAATGGCCAAAACACCACAAGCAAGATCAACAATGATGCACATCCAAAAACATTCAAACATAGCAATTTTGGATTAGGTGTTGAATAAGCATGCAGTGAACAACTTGACAGAAGAAATTTCTTTACATGGATCATCAACCAATAAAACAAGAAGTACTAGGAAAGTATGTAGAAAGTTTTGAATGTCTCTTGGGTAAAATTTTATTTCAGAGAAAGCAGCATTTTTCAGGCGGAAGTATGTTAAGGCTAATTTCCATTTGTGCTGTCTCTCATCAATTAGAAGGTTCTTTCTCAGATAAATCATTAATATAGGCATATACGTGAGGGAAAAAACAGTTTAGGAAAATTAAATTGAATAAATTGGCCCCACAAGAGTTTGTTACCTTTCCTAATACAGTTTATATCCCATGGGTCACAGAGCTGTCTGTTTAGCAGCTTCAATACTTCTGTCTTACCTCTACACCAGTAAATATATTTAATTTATTTAGAATTCTCTAGGTACAGTATTTTTACTTTTCATATACCAAGAAATAATTTCTCTTGGTTTTGGTACTATTTTTTAACTACAGTCTAAACATGAAAAATCTCTGTGGCTTTGATTTACTTATCTTGTCAGTCAAGGCAACCTGTAAATGCTGCACAGACCGAAAGCAGGCTGGGAAATAAACTACATGTTCAATTCCAGTTAAATGATTTACACCAAGCACCACAGCAAAGATGAGAGAGAGAGGTTGAGGATCTCTTCCCGTGGCTGCATCCTCACAGAAATGCACTCCAACACACTGCAGAATTTACTTCAGACTGCAATGTGCACTCAGCAGGATTTTAGAGCACTCTGGCTGTAATTTCCTCTTTCCTCTTTCACAGATTTCAGATGCGAGCTCACCCATTTCTCTGCACACATATGTGCACAATTCACAGATCTGTCTCCAGTAACAACCTCAATACACTAGAAAATACTAAATTTTTAAACTGAAGAAAAGTATAAAAGGAACCAAGCTGAAACAGATCTTCCTAGACTGAATATAGTGTAAGAAAACTAGTTACTGAAAATGTTCCTGCAGCTGTCATGGTCTTGTACTTACATCTCATTCTTAGTTGAATCAAGAGTTAAACTTGATGCTCATACAGGTAAAGTCTGGAAGTGTATCAGGGATAAACTATTCCTAGTGTTCATGTAATTTTTTTAATCAGAGTTCTTCAAGGACTCAAAATTAAATCATTATTCTGTCCGAGGTATAAGATAACTTCATAATGATGTGTTCCTTTCAATGCAATTTTAAAAATCGTAATAAAATTCACATCCATTTTTCCACATATAAAGTCATACAGAACAAAACAGGAAATAACTAAAAACAAACATTTACTAGTGCAAATGTAATCTATCCTCAACTCTTAAATCTCCAAACAGAAACACTGAGACACTAAAAATGACAGTGAAATAATGCAACTTATTGACCTGCAAATTATATAACAGTATTAGCCACTACTAAATCTCATGGTATGTGGTTTTAAAAAGCTCAAGTAGATTGTGCCACTTGTTTTAAAATTTGTTATCACAGTATCAACAACAGCAAGAGAAGTTGGATGAGAAAGCCAATAGCAAACCCCTGACTTATCTGTTCATTTATCAATACCCCTTATTCATAAGGAACTTGACTTTTTGCTTTAGTCTGTGAATAAGAAAAATTTCCAAGGCAACACACATTTAGCTGGCTGATATTTTCTGAACCTATTGCATCAGTCAAACATGAATTAAGGCTTTATGGTTTCTTTTTCCTCTGTAAGAAAAAAGTTCTGACAATAACACTTGTGATGGTTTTTGGGTTTACTTTGTAAATTAAAATGTAAAAAATAAGACCTTTCAAAGCTGAGTATCACACAAGGATGTTCATGAAAATAGAATGTACAAAATGTTGCTATTCAGGTGTTCCACATTTTACAATGATAAAAAGAAAAAAGGCTGTAACAATGATACTTTATATAAAGAGAACACACTTTCAGTACATACTTTCTCCACTTGATAAGTCTTTGAGACTCTTGCAACTACAGTATCCCCAGTCAAATACAGATAAATCCTGCACATGGATTAATCTCCAGAAATGCCTTATGCAATGTCAAACGCACTAATTGATTTTAATAAATAACAGAATAGAAATAACCGTATTGGTTTGTCCATATTTTAAACATCCTATAGAAAAAGTAGCTGCTGATCTTCATAAATGCAAATGTATTTGATGAATTTATAATTTCTCCTATGTGTCCTCTTGATTACCCAAACACCTGTTGAACATATGCTCGTTAGACAAATATTGATGGATCTGTTTCATTAGTAATCAGATGCACCACTGAATAGCTCAGAACAATGCCACACATAACCTCAGCAAATCAAATCAGGACTCCTACACAGATAGTTTCCAGTTAACTGATATTCTTCAGAGGCATTTAAAGTGACATGCTTTGAATAAGGTGCTGATGTTTGATTTTGAAGACAGTTCATTTTACAACGTATAATTTTCAGTAAGATCTTTCTTGTCAGTAGGCTAATGCCATTTGTACTGCTCTGATTGCAAATTCCAGTGACTGGGTTTTTGGGGATATTTAGTTCCTTTTGCCTACTATTTAAAAGAACTGGTGCCAATTTTTAGTTTATCAGTTGTTCTTCTAATTTAATTTCTCTGTCATGTTCTTCTTTTACAACTAAAACATATTAATATCAAATTCTGCTGGTTGCTAACAGTGCTACAGTTAAAAGAATGATCATGAAGTAAAGACAAATACCTTGGTTTTTTCTTGCTGAAATTCTATCTGGATGTTGGTTAGTTTAGTTCGCAGCTCCTCATTAGCAGCTTGCAGGGCTTCAGTCTCCATATCGGGCTTCTCTCCCTTGGCACGACTTTTCTTTGACATAATTGTTTTTGAAGTTTAAAATAAAATGTTTGCTCCACACTGAGCTACCAGCTAGTGCCTTCTGCTTTTAACATTTAAGAGTCGTGAAGTGGTCAACAAAACCTTTCATACAAATCTCTGCCATCGTGGGAGCAGTCTCGCATGGCCTGGAAGAAGCAAAGTGGTGCGAACAGAATTAGGCTACAGCACTGAGCAGAATCAAGCATCAGACTTAACATCCATTTTTAAAGCACATTGAACTTTCTTGTACACTATACTTCATAGTGTACCAGAGTTTGAAAGATAAGAAGTTACATAATATTTCACCATCTCTAAACTCCAAACACTGTATTCGGATGTTCATAGAAACAGAAGTATTTACAGTTATGATGTATTTATCATATATATCATAGAGCATATAAACAGAAATTACATCTTATTCAAGACCTGACTAGAATCATGCTCAGGAGTCCCAAGAGGGAACAGTAAATTCCCAGAGAAAACAATAAATTAATTGAGGTAGTGTTTCAGTGGGAGTAGTTTATTTTCTGTAGTAAGAAGAAAGTATTTCTCTCCCTAATGTATCAGTTATAATGCCTAATTGTATTATTTGTAATTATCATCAAGTTTCACACTATCAGCATCTATTAAAAAGGTATTACAAAACTGGAAGAACATTTTTAATTTTTTCCAAAAATATCATATGTATAACCTGCTTATGTTCAGGGCTGATAGTGTTTGAAAAGCTATAATGGAAACAAGAAGGTATTTAACTTCATTTTCATTTCCCAGTATGCTCTAAGCTTAAAAAGTTTTCAATTATTTAAATCAGCTTTATGTAATATTCAAGGAGAATATCAATAGCAGACAAAGAACCCTAATTCCGATAATTAGGAAATCCCATGACTAGTTTGCTTCATGAACAGTTAGTATAGAAGTTTAATCTGTGGCTTTTTCTCCTCTCTGCTAAAAATAACTTGGTGCTCCACAAAACCAGACCGTGGAGCAAGTGCTATCAATGCTGCACTAGTTTCCAACCCATGTCCTCTGCACATTTTTAAATGTTCACATAATTTCATCATTAAATCTTTGACAAAGAAGAAAGGTTCCTACTTCAAAACTGAACTACATTTCTGGAGTATCATATTTCCAAGAAATTGTTATCAAATTGCCATCAAACAATAAGCTGCTCTTTCCAACCTACTACCAATGGGGAGTTATTTTAGAAATGCATTAGAATGAAAATCTCATGCACTCCTCAGCACATGTTTCTTTAAAGGGTCAGTGATTAAAATACCTCAGGTGTGTAGGGACAAACTGAACACCTCAGTTTAACTCTCCTCTTCAAGCACTGGTAAACGGGTGGTGAGTTACATGTTTTGCTTAGAATGACAAGTCAAATTAGATGAAAAGTGAACAGAACTCAGGACACCAAGTCTCAGTCTGTTCAACAATATTCCCATTGAGTTTTTTCATTGGTAAAAAGCAACTGAAAAAAAACATGAACTTTACTAATTATGTGCTGAAGTAACTTTAGTGAAATAGTTGTTTTGCTCTGTAATATCAAATATCTTTCCTTTGAAATATAATAATCAAGTTATCCTATTCAATAAAATTTTGTTTGTTCCTTATATTGCTAATATGAGGCATTTATTTATATAATCTGTGAAAAAAAACAGGAACTTAAATACATTTTATTTTGTATCAGACCTAACTTGAAAAACAAATAAACACCGGTGCTATTGTGATTTTACACATAGTAGTTGATTCAACAAAAACAAATCAGCAATATTCTTACAGTAAATTAAAAAAAGGAGCTCTTTGGTGAGTAGAAGAAATGCGAGGAATTGCTGTTCTTAATAAAGGAATTTCATGCAAATAATCTATGGAGTTTCTATAAGGCTCAAATTACATTTAATACTCAAATTAGCCTTAAAAACTAGAGAGTTCAGCATTATTCTTTGAAGTACTCTTCAGAATAAAAAAAACTCTCAGGGCATTGCTCTCAACCTTTTTCCTGTAATTCTCAACATTTGAAAATTGTACTTTTCAAGTAAAATAAAAGCTTAGACCCAGAACCTGAAGAAAATCACCCTCTTCTCTTCTAGGCATTGAGTGAAAGATAGTGGGGAGGGGAGCAAAGCCATCACCTCTAACCAAACTAAACATAATAAATTCTCTAAAACCATAAATAAAATGAAAAAAGAAATAACCAAAAAATTAAAAACAACAGCCCAACAACAAAAAACCAAACAAAACCCAAAGCAAACAAGAAACCCCACAAAACAAAAAAACCCAATCCAAGAAACAACCACCCATCAAGCTGCACTGGCGGGCATAAAAAAAAAATTTCCATTTTTACTCTTCCCTAGATTCATCTTCCAGCCTACCTATTTTAAAAGCAGGAACTATGGCAACACAAAGCCTATCTATATACTCAGAGAGGCACATAGCCCAGACACACAAGGGCTGAAGCAGAGACTGCATCCTGATTCCCAAATGAAAGGCATAGAACCAGGGAGTGCCCAGATTCCCTCCTAGCTGACTACCCACATTTAATATTTGGATAAAGGTCAGGACAAAAACAAATAAAAAACACCAAGCAATTTGTAAACACAGAGAAATAATGAAGAAAAAAACATTCCATTCTAACAAAATTTTACTGACGCAGACACTTCAACCAACAACGTATTTATTAACTCTCCATATGTCTGCTGAGAGGCAAATTCATGATGCCTCCAGGATACAGTCCCACAATCACTCTGTGATTAAAAATAGGCACTTCCTGCACTCTGAGTTCTACACATTTCTTGCAAACCTTGGAATCATTTCAAAGTATTTAATTGAAAAGGAAAGGAAAAGGATAGGAATGGATGGATTTAGATGGATTCTAAATCACAAGTCACGTTTTCAACAGTCACTGGAACATACTGAGTTTACTTATTAGGTAGAGGGGCAATTGTCATTGAAGAAAAACAACAAAATAAACTTGACTGGATCTGAATCAACCATTCAATAGTTTGGAGGATTGGTGTGTAAAAGATCAAAATATTTAACGTCATTTCTCTTACAGATGTTTTGGGAAATGCATTAAATTCTTAACGTATTAGAAAATCAATCAACTGAACAATGTCCTAATTTTCAATTTCTCTTCTATTTGCTTAGCAGATTTAAAGGATGCTTTTTATAACTGCCTCAATTTCTTCCTTTATTTTTTTCAAACAAAACCTCAAACTATGTAATTAATTGCTATATCATGATTCTAGATTTTAAATATCAATAAAACTTAATAGAAAAAAAAGAAAAAATCAGTTACTGGAGAAACATGAAAGAGTAGCATCAAAGAATTTTGATTACATAAGGGTAAGGAAAAAAGGGACCCAATACTTTCTATTAAAAAGTAAGTCAATTTAAAGAAATGCAAGACTTTAAACATGATCCTGTATGAAAAACACAAAATATAGGGAGGGTTATATCTTTAGAGATTGACTCTTTCAATAACAAACAGTAACCAAAGGGACAAATAAGTAAAACCATAAAATCAAGTAATAAATATGGATAACATGGTAACACAAAGAATTTACAAAATTATATCAACCAAAATTCTGCATTCCAGCCTTATTTCAGACTTCAACAACATCATTCAGCTGCAGCACAATTTTTGGAAATTGCCAATGAATCATCCCAGCTGAAACACCAAGCTGTAACTCAGGTTCTGGAGGGAAATAATAAAGCTCCTTCATTACCACAGCATCTGACAATAGCAAATGCAGTGGACACAGGCACAACACTAACTTCAGAAGTACCTTGCAGTTCACCTGTGTTATAGTTTAAAAAAACAGTGATAACCAACCAGTGACTGTGTGGGAAAGACAACATTCATAGCTGCTGATGCCCAAGGCACATTTCTCACAAGGTTCAGGTGACCTACATTTACTGCTTCAATTCTCAGTTGTATGTAATAAAACATGACTGAATGGATAAAAGCAGAAGAACCTCTACAGGACCATAAAATAATACTCTTCCTGCCAATCTAAATACAAATTATGAATATAGTTTTCTAAGTATATTGTAGACTGGTCACCTTTCTGGTACCCCTTTGTTAGCTACCTACAAAGAGAGATCTATTTCTGTCACAGTAGAACCTTCGAGGGTTGTTTCAAATCTTAGCCTGCTTAGGGAAATACAGAGTTTCCTTACAGTGGAACACTTTATAAATGTCACTTGATTTTTTGATGGATAAAACCAGAAACATCTTTATTGTTAGCTAGCAGCCCACATTCATTTTTTCAGACTCACAGCCTAAAGTCCCAATGCATTCCTGGTTTAACAACAAAATACCTTATAGGGCCACACTGTATAGAAAGCAATCTTCAAGAAACTATAAGCATTTTTTCATTGTATTTTTTTGAGAAGACCTCAAAGTTACAACCCTGCAGAGCCATATGGAACAGAGCTTTCCTTGTTAGAGATGACAGTGTAGCATGAGCTAGGCTTTTATGTCACTCTTCAGATTTCTACAGCAGGTGACATCCTGTGGATGAGCACGGCATCTGTACAGCAGTCAGCTCTTCTGTCCAGGTTAGTAATTGCTTCCATATTTTTTTCAATGGCATCTCAGCAAACGCGATCTGTGATTCTGTCACTCCACAGTCTTTCAGAAAATTCTCAATGCTCTCAGGAATCAATACCCAGATTTTTAACTTCTCACCATGAATCACTTCCAGGGCCTTATATAGCAGTTAACAGAACTAGCTTGGCAAGTTCCTAAATGAATTTCACCAATGTATCCATTTTCTCTTCAATGAATTGGTTGCCTGTGACGTGTGCATCTGTTAAAACACATGCAACTAAAATATCTACCCAAGTCACTGCATACCAAAAAAAAAAAAAAAATTAATGTCAAACTCATTTAGCTCTTATGCACACACACACACAAATGTGAGTGTACCTGCTAGTGTAATAACCATGTGTCCAGTATATTAATGGCTTCATTCTACTGAAAGGACATGAACAGCCCACCAAAAAAAAAATCCCCAAAAAACTAGCTCTTAGTTTAAAAGGAATTACCACAAGTGAAAAGGAATGTCTGAGCTGAAGAGGACATGGCACGAGGAAGGGAAGGGATCCTGAACCTCCCTTCTGCACTGCACAACCCTTTCATACACTAGGAGTTACTGAAAACTTAACCTGAATCCCTTCTCAGAAAGCTATAAGCTTAATTCCAGGACTTTTTTTTTTTTTTAAGCAAATAAAAAGTATTCAATGTCTTCAATTAATGTACATTTTAAATATTTACCCAACTTCACTTGTAGCACTGTTTCGAGGATTTATCAAACCATTAATCATTAAAATCACTCTATTAGCCCTATTAAAAGACAAAATGCTACAAACACATAAAATAAAAAAGACACTAGAACAGAAGGGCAAAGTTCAGATGCAACTAAAAATGGCAAAACAGAACCCTCCCTCCACAGCCTTCAGAGCTCAGCTCTGTTACACATCCATACTGCTTTAGGCTGCTGGGTTCACTGCAACTCCAGTTGCAGTGCAGGGAGGCAGCTCTAGGCAGAGCTGTTCCTCTGATCTTAGGCCAATTCTTTTCTTTCCAGCAGGGACAGGAGACCTGACCTGTGCCTGCTGTCTCCACAGTGCATGAGCTTCTAGACCTTCTCACTGTGCCCTGGCTACAAGCAGGGAGATCCCTGTGCTCCCACTGAGCAGCAGCAATCCCATTAAAGCAGAACATACAAGAGCAAAAACAGAAGGAGGAAAAAAGGGCAAGTTACAGCATTTCTCTGTTAGGGCTAGATAAATGGCAAATACAGAGACAGATTCTAATATCTTTACTGGCTATCACTGACACCCCACAAAAATTATCAACCTGTCAAATTTAGGCTTTTGGATTACATTGGACCAGCTTTGTTTAGCTACTCACCTGATTTCCACAGGAAGCTTTCTTCTTATTTTTTTAAACTCATCATTATTATTATTTTTATTTTATCGTAAAGAGATAGAATAACTAAAACCTGAACCTAGGAAAAATAAGAACTCAGGGATGACAGTGTAGAAAATGTACAAGGCAACTGAAAGGTTTGGTGGGAGACCTTCAGATTCCCAATTTGATGACTCAAGAGAGATGAGGAACCTCAACGAAAGAAAATCTGAGGTCGTCTAACACTTCATTGAATCTTGAATATTTATTATTTTGTAAATCAATAGGATAGACTTGAGAGGTCAGGCAGGTGTAAAGAAGAGAAAAGGTGCTTCTGGCTGTGATATTAGTTACCAGCTGAACAGTGAAGCAAACAGAGGGGACATGATTCCATTCCACTGTCTCAGATCTCAATAATTATTCTGTGCTGTTGACTGCCTTTACTGAGTGTAAGCAACCTCATGCTGACAGCTCCCATCCTCACCTCACTCCAGCACAGCTCAGTGCAGAGCAGCACAAGTACATCAGTCAGCACAAAGAAAGAATTACAAAACTTCTACACCTACCAAGGGGTGGCTCAACTTCCACACAAGTTCTCATTAAAATCAGGACTCTTAGCCAAAACGAAGATATCAGACTAGACCAGTAATATAGGAAAACTGACAAAAGAACATGCTGCATTTTTTCTGAAGTGCCCATCATGGTCCACTTTTAAAGCCAAGTTCCTTAGCTCCTGAGATCAAAGTAAGGATATACACCACAGAATTGGCAATGCTGCTGCTTAAATTTTGAAGAGTCATAGAACTCCTATAAAGGTTGGGAATGCTCAAGAATTTAGGACCTCAACCTTGTGTTTGATACTGCATCAAGAACTCCTGCTCAGCTTCAATGTTCTTGAACCCCACATGCAAATTTAATTTCAAATCTAACTGGATTATTATTATTATTATTATTATTATTATTATTATTATTATATTGGCAACACACAGGCTAAGGCTTGATGGATTTTGGTTCCATCTACAGTTCTGTCACAGATGCCTTATATTTTCTCTACTAAATCACTTAATCTCTCAGTAAAGTAGGTATTACACTTGAAGAAAGACTAGAAATGTATTCTGAGGACAATTTATGAAATGAGACTGGATATAGGTAACAAGAAATGAAACTTAAGAGCCCTAGAAAGAGTCAGCAATTTTTTTTGGCAGGAATCATCAAATTTAGTGTCCCACAAAACTACAATTCCCTCTGGATATTGGTTAACCTTCTCACAGCAGCGCTCTGATAATCAGCCAGCTAAAACTGGTATTTCAAATACTGGTATTTGAGTGAATGTTCATTGCAGTGAACAGAGTTTAAGTCACTTTGGGAACTGGCTGATGCAATGGCATCACCTGGGATGAAATATTTAAACTGAGTGTTTCAGCCAGACAGCCCTGTCTCAGCTCTCTGAAAGGGAGCTGTGCAATGGCTTCAAACTACAGGCAGTAAAAAGCACAGCCAGATACTAACACAGCAAGAGCCTGGAGACAAACTTTTGTTTGTCTCTCTGGTTAAACGGGACAAACATGACAAAACACAAGAAAAGCACAGAGGAGAAACTGTGAACTCTTTGTGTAATCATCTTCCAATATTCACAAATAGAGAATGCTTCACCACCGTGAGAAGACTACAAATAAAATACCCTTCTGGTAACTGCCAGCAAATTTGATTCAAACCATTCCAGACTTGTTGGAAATGTTGGCAAGTTGGCCACCAGAAATACAAATGTGTTATCCAAAGATACCAAAAGTTGAATGTGGCAGCCATGAACAGTTGCAGAAAATATATTTATCCAGACACAGGTATCATAATTTTAAGGATAGCGTCCCTCAGAATGTTAAAAAAGAGACACATTCAGTCATGGTTCACCTTAAGAGAGAAAAGAGAGAAACAGGCAAGTAGATATAAATAAAGAACTCCAGAAATACTCTGTGACACACCACTACAGACTGTGACACTTTCTGTTGTCCAGATCAGACTGCCCCAAAGTATTCTGAAGCTCAGAAAATAATCAATGCACACACTCACACTCACACACACACACACACATATATATATGAAAAAAAAGCTTCCTAAAACCTTCCTAAATTTGGGATAGTGTTAGACAGAACCAGACCACTTGCACATGCAACTTTGAGTGCTTTAGTCTGCAAGTTGTGCATGCAAGTTATGGGGATATTCAATTTATGGGAGCACAGAATTGCTAGCAGTATCTCCTAAACTACTGAGTGCTGTCATACTCAAGCTGATTTTGACATTTAGGGAGAATAAAAAGTGATTTGTTATTTACTCCAAGGAAAGCATCCTTATATCTCTTTACCTATATAACATCTCTCCTTCACTGAGAAATCAAGACTTCATTTCACTACACTGTTTCAGAGAGTAGATAACAGTGTTTTGAAGAAAACTGAGGCCAAGACGTCATCTAAAGCTTACAGAAGTCCCAGTGGTTAAATGAAAAATGTTTATGCTTCACTGCTTCAGAACACAACCTCCTTCTTGCCATGGTACCTGCAAAGAAGGCTATTCTCTGGAATGTCTAAATGGCTGGAAATCATCTGTGACCAAGGACAAAAATCTTTATTCAAGTTGTACTATCATGTAAATTTGACACAGTTTTAATCCTATCTATTAATCCAGTTGTGTGAAAAAATGTTCATATAATTTCTTCCAT
The DNA here is from genome assembly GCA_013186435.1 of Turdus rufiventris. Taxonomy (NCBI): domain Eukaryota; kingdom Metazoa; phylum Chordata; class Aves; order Passeriformes; family Turdidae; genus Turdus; species Turdus rufiventris. Next base: position 369,519 of record PYHW01010641.1, on the reverse strand, counting down.
TAACTGATCTTGGTGTTCAGTTCTGTTCCTCTTCCCACCTCATCCCCTAAAAGAGGTGCCAGAATTTAGGGTGCTGGCAGTGACTTTACAGACAAACTTAGTTATAGTGAAGGCTCAGTGGAAAAATATGGAAATAGGTATTGCCAAGAACTGTTCTTTCTGCACCATCTCCCAAACTTTAAGTGAAAGTGTGAAGAAGATTTTCCTTTAAGGTTAAGGCTAGCACCGCTATGGCACTAACACTGTAATTTTTAACCTCCTATATAGCAAACCTATACTAGCAAAACTAAAAGCTTCATGTCAATGAAGACTTGGCTGCTACTTGTGTACATTGCCCTTGCACCTGAAAGGGAAAATGCTGAAAATGCTGCCTGTTTCAGTAAACAGTGTGAAAACGGGGAGTTCTTAGATGAAACCATACTCATTCCCCTTCCAAGGCATATAAATTCAAATGACTACATGTAAAACACACACTATTTATCAATTTTTTTGCAGTAGAGACATCTGGAAACAGCAGAAAGATCTTCATTAACACTTCCCAAATGTTGTAAGGGATTAAGAACAAAAAATTACTACATATTTGCTTTGAAATATGCAAGTCTTCACCAGTAAATAACAAGGTTATGCTCCCTTTCACTGACCCAGAGTGTGTAATTTTAATTCTTACACTGTTTGTTGGAAGTTAATAGAAATGCCCAAATACAGTAATTTCACGACCATAAAGCGCACCGGACTATAAGGCGCATGTGCATACATATATTGCCATAATAAAATCCCATTATCAAAGTTTTTAATATTCAAAACACCATTTGCAGCTATTGACATTACAAATTAATTGAATCAAACTGCCAAGAAAAACAAACAAAAAGCTAGAAAGACAACCATAACCAAGAGGGAGCTTATTTATCACAAAAAAGCAACAGGTACTGCAAAACCATTTATCCTAAGGAATTCTCAGAACTGCCAAGTTTATGGCCTCTCACTACTGTTTATTGAATGCACAACACATAGGCCACAGGTTTCTCATAGTTCATACCTTTTTTTTCTCATTCATACTCATTTATGAACATACAAGGAGATTCAGAAAAGACTGAAGATCTGCTGTGCTTTAATACTGGACAGCAAGTTTGATATGAGACCCCTTTCCATGGTGTCCAAAAAGTTTCTTTAGTTTTGTTTTTAAGTCCTCTTGCAAACACTCAGATTACTTTGTGATGTCTAAGTGCAACGTCACTTATCTCAACACGACCATTACCAACCACAAACTTATCTATTGGAAAACACGTGTGGGAATCCTGCCAGCAGCTGCACAGCCACCAGCCACCCAAACGTACTACCTTGCTACATTTGCAAGTAAGGAAAACTCTGCAGACACAAGCATGTTATAGCACTTATTTCCTGTGTTTGGAAAATAATGGATCTATAATCACGTAGCAGTGAACATAAGTAGTACTTATACAGAAGATTAGCCTGCACAGTTTGTTTGTTTAAAGAATATTAGGATGACATGGAAACACGAGAGCAATGCTAAAGTTTATCTCAATTTAATTTTCAGCATTCAGAGAAAGGGGGAAAACATCAATTTTTGATAGATTTCATGACCAGTCATCAAAAGAAAAAGCTATTTAGAAAAATGTGCCTGGCCCTACTGGAGGGCCAGGCATGCTGCAGTAATCCTGAATTTTCACAGAAACAGCCAGTCATTCTCTAAAGCCAAGTGCCAGCTCACAGCTGCATGATATAGCAGCACCATTTCTGCATGAATGCTTGTGTCTGCATTTCCAGTCTGAGGACACTGTTGGAAGAGATCAGGAATAGTCTAGACAAATAACAAGACATTGATACAGAAGAAATATGACTAGTCAAAAAGAAAAACTGGGACCTGATAGCAAGATTTTTTCCTGTAGCACTGGGGAAATGTGCATAAGCAATCCAGAAGATGAAAACTCACTGCTTAGATTTTCATAAGCTAGTTCTGACTATTAGAATAGATATAGGCAATTGGCACATGACAAAATCGCTTTCCAAAATACACTGGATATTGAAGATTTCTGTTTGGAACACTTCATCTTTATTATGCAGAGTCAGCTAAACAAACTATTAAGTCTAAATAAATATTTTAATCTCTGTTCCACTGTTTTGTACAGGAACAGACCAGTGTAAAGGACAACAGGGGGATACTAATCTATAAATAGCATCCTTTTGAAATTTAAAAATTAAAATACATTTACCCTTGCAGAATGACAAGTGATAGTCACCAGCTGGGTTTAGAGTTCAGCATTTTAATTCTTTCTAAAATCAACATCATTTACTTTCTGTTATTATTAAACAGATAAGGACATTATCTTTTTAGATAAATCTGTGACTGAAGTTCCTCATGCATGTACCATTAAGCGTTAAACCCAGTCAGAAGAAAAGGATGAACTATCCTCCCAGGTACAGAAGAGAGAATTTAGTAGTCACATCAGTTTATCTGTTGCTCTCAAAACAAATTTAGCTCCAAATTAGAAATTACAAATTAAAACAATTGTCTATAGTGAAAATTCATTACATTAGCAAATATTAAATTATTTTAGACATACTTTTTCACTCGTTGTTTCTTTTTAATGACTATACTATAATGAAATTCTGTGGAGTGTTAAAATTAAAGGTATTACAATGAACTGTAGTAGTTGTATTTGAGTCACAGGAAACAGATGGGTCCTAAGACTCATTCTATATCCTACATGTTTTACTTTACTCTTTATTCTTAATTAATGATTATGTATTCTACAGCTGTCAGTTCCTACAGCAGTTGCCTTATTTAAAAAGTGTTGTACTTTTCTATTCAGAGAAAGAAGTGTTAATTGTGCACTATATTAAATATAACAAGATATATTTCAAATCAAGCAAAGTTTGTGAGCAGCAAAGAGGCAACAATTTCAATATGCAAACCACAAATGGCCATTGGGAAAGGATATTTCCTGGGTTATTGCTGCTTTTCTTTTCTTTTTGTAATACAGTTTTCTGGGAAACCTCAATTATATTCTCAATATCTTTCTAGATAAAAATGTCTTTTCTAGTTATCAACAGTGTTTTGCTGAAGAAAGAACAGTTGCACAGAGTGGGGGTTTATAATTTCCTAGTATTTCTAAGCCTAGTAACTCTGTCATCACTGCAGGACTACCAGAAGATGAAAATAATAAAAATTAGGCATGGGGTTAAATTCTCATCCCTACCATACTTCTCTGATAGGAGGAACAGGTAATTTCAAGGTGATCCTTGAAGCAAATAAAATGCTATGTTGGGATTTATGCATGGCATACATAACTGCCTGCTGAATACCCAGACATGTACACATTATAAACACATGAAAGTCAACAGAAGGCTGGGAAAGTCTGTCAAAGGAGCTGAGGTCTCCTGACTGACACCAAAGTAACTAAAGTCTTCCTTTATTAATGGTGACAGATATAGCAGAGGTAACACACCGGTCCAGTTAGCAAGCGTATGATTAATATAAGACACTAAGCACCCTTCTGTACTGCACATCTTTGATGCCATGGGCAGTGGTGGTGGGGAAACAACTTTAAAATTTAACAAAGAAAAGAAATCACAAGTGAGACAACAATGTTTATCTCAAGATTCTGTTCAGCAAATCCAGAAAGTGACTCCGTAAAGAGAACAAAAGCACCTCACAAAAAGATAAAAACTTCATATAGATCTGGTTGTGTTTAAAAGTCTCTCCAAGTACAGAAAGAATTTCAAACTTGAAGCTTCAAATGATCTTGTCTTAAAGAAATTTATAGCATCATATCTGCATGGCAGATTTATTCTCTTCTTACCCAAGCAACATGCAGACAATGCACAGTACCTTTCTCTTGTCCACGGGTTTCTGAGGCAGTTGTGCTTGATTTTGACTTAGAGACGTGAAAATTGAGCAGTACTGGTAGCTAAGTCAAAAGCTATGTTTGTTCTGGGACTTTCCACACCACAGCTCCTAGTCCTGCTGGAATGTTCTCCTTTTCATCAGCAAGGAGAGCTTCCTGAGCAATATTAGTGACATCATCTGTTAAACAAAAGAAAAGAGATTTAATGCAGATCAGATTTCATTAACATCTTTGATGGTAGCAATGCAATGGGAATTTATTTACACAGGGTAAGAAAATGCAGCAGAATTAAGTATCATATATAATTTCAAGTGTGGCATCCTCTTTCCATTAAGAACACATATAGAATGGTGGCCTTTGCTAGATGGTCCTCAGTGAAAGCAAGATGGAAACTGCTAAGCTCCTTGGCAATTAAATGAGCTCAATCCACACTGTTAACTCTGCCTAGCTAACACTAAATTTGTGTTCCATTTCAACCCAAGTTATTGGGTTTTGGGATACCTAAATTGTCATGGTGGCCTCCTACAAGTTGTCACATAGATTGTCCACTGCCATAAATCTTTATAAACATGAAAAGTGCACCAACCTAAGTAAGTTATCATGTGTCATACTGAAAGGAGGACAAGACAAGACAAAATTTTAGAAAACCTGAATTCTGTTCTTGAAGGCAATGATCACAATTTCCTTTCTGAAAACAAACAATCAAAAGATGATGGACAGGGCCTTGATCTTGTCTTACTTCATATTTCTTTATAATACTTCAATGTATTTTTGATCACAAGCGGAAACAACAGAAACATTTTAGTTTTTATTGATGTTCAGTGCATGTTAATTTGAATTGGCATTTCTCACGCACAGAAAAATTTACAGAAATAAACTCACCGTTAGAGGGATATCTTCATGGAAAATATCACTCTGAAAGCTTAATGAGTTTTAATTCAAGTTCCTTAATGAGTATCATCTACCTCAGCTTTCCTTGAGTCTTTAAACACCTTTGAGTACACCTTTCACTGCAGAGTAAAAAAAAAGTCTCCTCAGTACTAATCTGCTCTTAGTATACTCCTTGCATTAGAGATTGATGATGAGTGAATTGAAAAAGCCAAACAGATTTCAGCAATGTCTTAAGCAGACATGGCCATATGGGGGTCTCCAAAGCAGAGGGCGGCAGAACAGATCAAAACTCCTTGCCTTTTGGGCAGGAGAGCTGGAAGCCAGACAAAATTCCATATATGAATGGTGCTGAAACATCATGGATATAACAACTACCAAGTACAATGTTCAAATCTTCACAAAAAACTGTATTTCACATAAAATACATCCAGGATTGCACCCAGCGTACCGGTCTCAAAAACGTAATTTCTAAACCACTTTCCTTGCTGGGAAATACTGCATTTCTCTCTAGGGGTTTGTTTATGGTGAGACCATGTATTCTGCTGTTAGTGGCTTAACACCTAAAAACCCAGGGAATTTAAAAGCCTATTTGTTCAATAAAGACAGGCATCTAGGTAGTACTTAATGGAGAAGGGAAATCTGCATACTCATTTCCTTAGGGCCAAATTCACTGCTGTGACAAAATACTTTTGAAAAGGATGAAAGTACAGCTAGGGCCAGATCATGGCAGAAGATCAAAGTGTTGAAACAGCTTAGATGGCATATTTAAGTAGCACAAAACATTGGAAAAGAGGAATTCAATTTATTTGTATAGTAACAAACCTCCTCAGGCCAAGCACATCTATTTTTATGATGTCATATATGTCTCACTTCATCCTATTTTCAGCATCCTTTTTGAGTTGCCATATTCTTAAATATTCCAATATTGTTACTCCACATAAAAAATTTTGCTGCTTTCTTCTGGCCTTCAGTTAGCAATCTGAATACATGTGAATAAAAGGGAAAGAGAAAGTTTCCCCATATTAACATGCAATATAGAAACACCTAAGACAAAGCAAGAATTTACTTGTTGTAAAAGGCAAGTAGACAGCAATCAGGGCAATAAGATAATAAAAACCCAGGCCAATACCCACAAAATTCAAAAGGGAAAAAAATCCCAGAAAACTACATGTCCAAATTCCAAAGTTATCTGGGCAATTTGTCTACACTGAAAAATGTACTTATCTTTTAGCATATCTACTAATTCTGTAATACCAATTCTTCAAGTTTTTTGATCCTAAAAAAGCTTATTGTTAAGATTAATAGTTTATTTGAATTCTCTAATAAATTTGGAAATCAAGAATATCTTTTATTTTTGGCTAACTGGCCTCACTATATAACAAGAATAGTGTTTACAAAAGTTTTGAGAGAAGAATGAAACAGATCTAGAACATAAGTTACAGTAATAAGAGCAAACAAAATGAAGTAGTTTAGTGATATGACAATATCTGCTTCTGAAAGTGGATGTTTCAGTGGCATAGCATATGAGTGAGATTAAAAAAGATTAATTTGTAATAAGTCTTGCAAAAACTGGGACAAATTTGAAACATTTAATTATGCCAGTCAGTACAAGTTGTTAGAGTGCTATTCACAGTGAATTAACAGCAACCACTGGAAAACTATAACCTAATAATCCTTCAGTAATCTTCCTACAGCTTCTTAAAAGATATGGTAATACAAAAATAACTTAAAATAATTGGATACTTAATTTCTCATTTCCAGTAACTGCTAAGCTAAATCTATTTCTAATGGTGGAGAGGAAGGATGAAGAGGGGAAGCTAATACTGTGGAAATATAACTGTTAATCTACAAACAAACACAGCATAAACTAGAGCTGTTCAAATTCATTCAGAATTCAGAATATACCACATACACCAAAAGCACTTAAAAAAACCAAAATATTATAGAAATAATTTGACAAATGAGCTGATGTTTGGTACATTACTAATTACACTCAGTGCATTGAAGTGACCAATATGCTCATATCCTGTTGTTATGGCAGCACATGCTAAATAAAGAAAGTTGATTCAGTTATGGTCTTTATCATATAATGGCTCTCTAGACAAAAACAGTGTTATAAAAATGAAGGGTTTTCTCTGTTTACATGGAAATAACTAGCAACACTTGTCAACATTTCCCAGATAGTAAGGAAAGGATGGAAGATATTCAAGATTGTTTGTTCACGTTTTTAATCACAAACTGCAATATACAGAATGTATGGTGAAAGTTCTGTTTCTCACACTTTAACCTCCATCACGTCAGGCAGCATTGCATCTTGAGAGCAAGACAAGATTAAAGGTAAGGGAGTAAACACTGATGCCAGCAGTCACCCTTTCCTTGAGATTCCCAAAATAGTCAAAGCACTTGGGTTCTCAGAGATTCTAACCAGATCTGTTCACATGGGACATCTTAGTCCATTTTAACTCTTAAACAGAGTGCATTACTTACAGAAGTTCTGAAAAATAACTACTAAGGTGGACAGCTAGTTTAGATTTCTTCCTGGAAAGAAGAAAAGCTGAGGACAATTCCTCTGATAACTGGGGTAATGTTGTGTACAGTCTACATACGGAGGGTCTGTGGACTAGAAGGGGTGGGGATCTCAAAGGAACAACTTTGTCTATAGAAGAGTGGTACAAAACCTTCCTTCTGTCCAACACACCTCAAACAGAAACAGGCAGGGTCCAACTATAATCCCCAGGGGAAAAAAAAAGAGCAATCATCCTTGGCATATGGTAACAGAAAAACAGTTTCCCTGAATGTTTTGGGAGTCCTCCCTATGGCTTTGTACAGCTGATGCACAATTTGAAGACTTTTTGAAAAGAAGGCTTCTTGGCTTTTAAATGACTAAGCATAAAACTGACCTAAATAAAAGGCAATTTCTTTAGGAAAACAGTGTTGAACACATCTGTGCATTCTCTGAAGTAGTTGCTAGAAATTTCAGTTGGCAAATGAGAATATGTACATTACCACTGGCTTTTTGTCAGAAGTTATTCTAATCGACAGCTAGAGGAGAGGGGAAAGGGGTTCTTTCATATAACCAAATGTTCAAGGATTAAAAAAGCATTTTTCCTTTCAAAAAACCTATGACATTTTACTATGGTGCCCTGTATTCTACTCTAAAGCCTTCTATCCATAATATTAATTTCATTTACAGCTTTTTAAGAGATTTATTTGTCAGGCACACAAAATACATGCAAGGAGACTGCATCTTCCCCTTTCTGCCCCTGCTCTTGTGTTTCTAGGACTGTGATACTGTGATCTGGCACCAGATTCTCTGGGACTTCCAACAGTGCAAAAACTGGCACAGATGCAGCCCTTCATGAATGAGACTTAACATTTTGACAGCCAGAACCAGCAAGAAACACTTAAACCCAATATACATCACTTGCTCTCTCCTTTACCCATTCAGTCTCTGCCTAATACACAGTATTACAGATAGAAATATGCTGCCTTCCGCTGTGGTTGCACCAAAAGCAGACTGGGAGGAAAGAAAATAAGAATAAGAAAAAAAAAAAAACAAAAAAACAACAAACCAGATGAAGAAAAAAAGAGGTATTTAACCCTGAAAGCAAAGACAATCTAAAGGGAGGCTTCAATGTGAATGCATCATGGCCCAAGGAAGAAATAGCACAGATCATGCCACAGAGTCATCCCCTTTCAAAACAAAGACTTTTCAGCAGGAAAATACTATAGCATGACCTTTATAGACCACTCTACATATCCTGAGCAGCACACACTTCGAAAGATGTGCAACCACAATCTCCATTCTTTGTGAACAAACATATGGAGCACAAAAAGACCTGAATTCTTATTTTTAATATCAACTTTGAAACTGATATAGCAGAAATCATAAACATGATAAGCAGGAAGTTCTTGGCTACAAATACTTCTTTCATTACTTCCAGGGAATACTGATGAAAACTTTCCTAATCTGCTTTAAACTCTTGTTTTTATTTCAAAATACATCTTGGTGGACAAAACACAGAACTTTTATTTGGATACTGGAAGCAATCACAGATATAGAAGTAGTCAGTCAGTAGGCATTCCCTGCCTCCTTTATATTACATCTGTTTTGGCACCCTCATCAAAAGGAACCCTTTGAGATCATTTGAACTTCTGTCAGCAATGGCGGACTTTCAAAATTAGGTCAACAATTCAAATTTGTTTCTATGTTCTCCTTTTTGCCTTGCTGCAGATTACTATGCCACAATTCCCAGATGGAGAGCCTACCAATGACTGAAACAGTGCTTTCAGAGGAATTGGTATCATTCCTGACACCTTGCTGTTTTAATTGGATTATCAATGCAAAGAAAAATCTTCCAATTCTTTCTCTTTTTCTCTGAATTAGGGAACAGAAGGAATTCTTGAGCACATGTTTCAGAAGACTCTGAGTGTGACTTGCTTCTACAGTTGATTTAAAACCATAAAAAAAATTGGAAAGTAAACTATTTACAGTGTTTACTAGATTTTATATAACAAATATGGTGTGCAAAGCACAGGACAGAGTTGCTTTTGCATGCAGAATTAGGCAAATCTGTATTCTCTATGTTACATAGTGCTTATGTGTAATAGTCATACAAAAACTTTTTCAGTAATGAAGATGAATGGGATGAAGTAGAAATTGGAGGGAAAGCTATCCATGTGAAATGATGTCCTTCAAGCCTACTAATAATTAACTAATAAAGTAATGATTGACATTCTGTATTCATTAAACATCAAATGCACTAAAGCTTTTAAAAAACAGATCCAATGGGCTTTCAATGGGCATGGCCAGAGACTACTCAGCCACACTAACACCAAGAACCAGTCTTTTTATACCTGTATAAAAAAGAAAAAACAATCAGTTAACATGAAATGTTTTCCCCCACACAGATTTTTTTGCTGAAGGCTAAGACTGGTGACACCTCTCAGCCTGTTTACAAATGTTTGTGGGCTTTTTTTGTAAACAGGATGTCAAAGGAGCCAACCTTCTCCTTGGAGGCTCCCCCATCCAAGACACTTTGTCTCACACAAAATAAGCTTCTAGACAAGTTCCATAAGGAAAACTGGGTTTAGGCCACTCAGAAATTACAAAATAGACTATTTTTTTACATTAACATTAATTTTTAGGTTGCCATAGGATTTATACAAATGCAATAGAGGTGGGAACACCAACGTTTTATTTAACCATGCATAAAACATCATCTTATAATGTATAAAAGTGGGGAGACTAACACTTCAGTAGGAGCAGTGTCAAGTGCACTAAGAAACTTGCAGGAATATTCTTTTTTTATAACATCTTAAACACCAGTGAGTTTTCAGAACTTTTAAGAACAAAATAATGCTTTTCAGCACACTCTCTTTGGCCTTTTCTGGCTGATGAACAGATCCAGAGAGTTTCCAGCCACGCATAGGCTTCAAAAACAGTTCTGTGTAACTCTCACCCCTTGGTCTGACACCTCTTGCTCTGTCTGCCTGTGCTACACCAGCAGGGAGTCCAGCTCTGCAGGCTCCCCACTGGAAAGGGACAAGAATTAAGAGAGATACTGTGCCACTGCTCTGCTTTGCTTTGTGCTCATTGGCAATGCTTTGCTTCCAGACTATTTTTGTCCTCTGGACTTATCCAGCAACCAGAGTTATTTTGTCTTGCTGTTATCTCGCTTACTCACAGGCGCAGGCTGATGTAGTGAAGGTTTAAAAGACCATTTTTCTTCCCTACTCCCACACACAGTTACCAGTGCTGCCTTATCAAAGTGATGTAAGATCACCAACTCACTCTCTTCTTCAATATTTTAGACACTAGAGATTTTTCAGTTTTAAAGCCTGAACAAGGATTCCTCATACATCTGTCACTGGTAAAACAACTATATGTATTTGTATGCCCAAAGTCTTTCACACAATGGAAAATCAAAGGTTTCACCCTCCAGAAAGAACTCCATTTTTTCAATGGTGCTCCACAGGGCCTAGTATCTATAAAATTTAAGTCTAATGAAAGATTTATTAGGCTGTACAGGCCTTTAACTTCTCTCACATAAAGCTTGTTTATTTGCTGTTTTGCCTCAGAAGTTCATGCAGTATATGAATATACATGACATTCATTTTACATTTATATGAGTGCAAGCAAATAATTAAAATGGCCCCATAAACAAACAGCTGGATTCCTAACAGATTTCTGAACAACCTGAAATCTGTGCCCTATATCTTAATTGAAAATCTTTAATGCAAATGCTACTCAATTATCAAACTTAACTTTAACATGATTAGTTAAAAAGTAACAAATTTTCACATTTGTAATGAGTTTGAAAATAGCCAATATGACCATTGCTATAAGCAATAATGCTTGCTTTTAATTTCCTTGTGTACTTTAAGAAATGTGCACTGTGTCATAACAGTGATGCTTCATGGTATGTGTTTATTCTTCAGAGGTTTTGACAAACTAGTCACAGAACTCTTCTTGCAGCTCTGTGGCAGACCTTCCCTTTACAAGCCAGATCCTCAGAGCTACAAGAAATCTTAAAATATGTTTTTCAATAAGGGAAGATTTGAAATTCGTACATTTGAAATTTCAAGCTCAATGAAAGCCAAGTGCTGTGCCAAGGATCTTTGCCAGCTGGAATTTGATATCATGTGAAAAACCAGAAAAGTATAAGCTTTTGCTTTACAGTTTTACAAAGATCTTACAGGATCACAGTCTTGCCTTTAATTTTTTTCATTCATTTTAGACAAATTCCTGTCTTTAAGGGCTGGTCTGCATACAAACATTTGCAACTCAGTAATTTTTGGGAAGTTAGCTCAAAAAAAGGCAGATCAGTATATAAACAGATCAAATAGCTGTAAATCTAAAATATATAGAACAGCATAAATTATTTGTCACAAGAGGGGAGACAGAATGTCAAAAAACCAATACAGAAATAGTCCACCATAATGGTATTATTTCTATTTCTATATGTTTATTCCTAAGAACCAACATGTATTCACACAAGAAGCCATATTAAAGTTTAAAAGTAACATTAGCCAGAAGAAATTTGATTTTTAAATATCAGTACCAGCTTTTCCTATTACTCTCTTTGCTTTTTAAACAGAGGCCTCTAAATTTTGAATCAGTGTTGCAGGGAATATGCTCTAAAATCCAGGAAGCCAAAGACAAGGTCATTCGACATCCTGCCTTCAGACAAGTTATCAACCCTCCATCCCAGCTCTCTCCTCTCTGTCCCATAACACGTATACCTCCATCTTATTTTTTATTATTGACACACAGTGCCTATCATAAGATTAATAAAGCAAGAAACAAACAAAGTCATCTATATGGAATCTGCAGCTTCACTGAACTCCTCACCCAGCATAAAGGAGCAGGTCATTGCTAGTGCTCCTCCTTTGCGGGCAACGTTTGCCAAGGGAAGAGGTTGACACAAGGTCACCCAGTGACTCAACAAACTGTGCAGAAGGACTCCAGGCAGCCCAGCCTTGTGCTCCATGGCAGCAGCAGCTCACCTGGGCAGCAAACCCGCCCTCCCAGACCCGACAGCATCTATTAGCTCTGCTAAGGCACAAACTCAGTGACCCTAGGTTTGTAGCCTATTAGTACTAAATGCTTCAGTTCTAACAGCAAAGTTACAAATGCCTGAGTTCTCTCTATGAAGCACATGGCTGCTGTGCGCTCAATACACATTTCAGAATGAGAATAAAAATGACGAGTACATCTGCAAATTCTGCCTTCTCAGTGCTCTCTTGCAGATTTGACAAAGACTTTACATTTAATAAGTATCAGAACCCAGATAGCCTGTTATTCCACCTACTCACAAATGGGATATTTTTCTGTTCAGAAACAGCCTTTTAAAGTGATCCGCAGGAGGAGATGGGAAAAGTTTCCTTCTCCCAGAAACCTCAGCAAGTTCAATTAAACAATGACAAGCGTAACAGCTTGAAACAGGCACTGTTTGATACAAAGACACCACTATCTTTCAGTAAAAGACCTCATACTAGTTTTACATGAACAAAGAGTTGCTTCCAATTAAAATCATAGTAATGGGGGAGGGGAGGAAAAAAAATCACCCAAATGCTCTCCATGTACTTGCCTTTATGGAACAATTACGCAGCAATGAAGTGAGATCCTTCTCCAGCCATTTTGCCAAGAGCACTGTAAGGGAGTGCTGCAATGTGTAAGCATGATGGCTGCTAAATTCTAGTTCTCTGTTAATTCCAGTCCAGTTATTTACCCAGCTGAATTCCTACTGTAAGGTCTCTACTGTGAGGATTTGATGTCTGATAATGGCACACTTCACAACATATGTAATTTTACAGCTGTTACTGAAAATCCATCTTCCAGTCAAGAAGTATTGAGATATTCAGATGCAAGTGTGATTTCTTAAACAAGGCAACCAATATATGTTTATAAGTGCAATTTATCTACCAGAGATTTTTCAGTCCCTAAAACTGAACACTACCTGTCCCAGTTACTCCTATGCACAGAAAGAGAAAAGGCTTTTGGCATTCTCAGTTCAACACATTTAGCTCTTCACTAGCAGCACCAAAGTCATATCTCACATGTATAAAGGAAAGTTCAAGACAATACTATTATAGTTCATAAAACATGGATTATTTATAACATATATCACAATACCAAAACTGAAAATTCAATGTAAATTTCTTTTAATATACTAGATTATATTCTTCCTCTGTCCTATGTTCCCTTTTTAAGAGAATGAACTTTATTTTTCCTATTGGAGACAGTACATCACCACTTCTTCCTATCCTCTTCATCTCATTAATATCTTTGTATGCCACGAGTACTAAATCGTTTTCTGCTAGGGATGTTCTGGCTGGCATAGATCTAATTAAAGTCAGAACAGGTCTTCTTAGCTCAGAATAATCTGGTCTTTGAAGGTGGCCCCTTGTGTTCCAGACCTGATTAAAAGGTCACACACCCTAGACCTTGTCTAACTCTTCCACTGACATCAGCTATATTTAACAAAGGCTAGGTGAGTGTCCCTGCCTGCAGACATTGCCTTGCCAGCATGAAGAGTCAATGACCTCTCTTGAGGAGTAAACATCTACAATCAGAATCAGGAAAAATATGTTGGAGCAATTTTGGTCATCAATGAACAAAAGGACAGGAATCCACTGAACTGCATTTTGACAGAGCTTTGCCTTCACTATTACATCATCAAGTTCTGCTTCTAGCCTCCCCAGCAGGAGCTGAAAATACTAGCTGTGAAAATCTGTGTGTCCTAAAAATATGGCTGCCATGGCCTTCTCAAGATACATAAGAGAAACTAAGTAAATCAAAAGTAGAAACATACCTCCCAACGCCTGGCATGTGAAATCCTTTCTCCTTCCTCTCCTCACACATTTTTCTCCTAAATATATATATACATAAATTCACATACACACAGCAACACATATGCTGTACAGCAAAACAGAATGCTGTCATTAAATGATGTAGTCAGAAATGTCTACAGATTTGGCAGGGAAAGTTCATTTCTGGGACACATAACACCCTGGTCTGAGCCTTGGACGCAGCGGCTCCAGCAAGCATTACTTTGGTGTTCACTAATGTCAAGAAGAACTTGAGCTGGAATGTGCAATATCCCAGTAAAACATCCATATTCCACAGAAGTGACACAGGGAGGAGGCAGCCTGAGGGTTTTGTGCATAAAAGGCATACCCTGGTAGGGTGGGATTTCCTGCATTTGTTACATTTCTTCAGCACTTCAGAGATTCATTCATACAAATGCACAAAATGTGTTTAAAGAACACGAGTTTGGAGACCCCAAAAGCAGACATAAACCTGCTTATACCTCACCCGCAAGGAGAGAGTTCTCATTATTGTGACATATGCTGAGCTTAAAATCCTTGCTGCACTGACTGCACTAACACAGCTCAGCTTATTTTACTTTGCCAGCTCAAAAAGTTCAAACTCAGCATCCCTAACTGCAGCCTAGTGCTCTTCTGTAATTTCCACACCTGTGCAGAGAGAAGTCCCCTTTTAAAGTAAGTTCCAAGAGAAATTTGCTCCAAACCCATTTGCTCCATAGCAAGCTAATTTTGATATTAATATTCTAATATTATGTTAAGAAATATCAAGTGAAACTCTTTGCAATACCAAATATACAGTACCAAGTATTTTTTATTTATGATTTAGTTAAGACAATTTATGTCAAATAAAATTATCTCCAATACTATCACCTGATTTGTTTTCCTGACAGTTAAAGAAATTAATCTATTTTTCACTTTCTTTATAATACCACCTTTAATGAAAAGTATAAAATAACCATAGTATCATAAAGCACTTTGGGTTGGAAGTGACCTGAAAGAGCATCTTGCTCTAACTCTCCTGTCAAAGGCAGGGACACCTTTCACTAGATCAAGTTGCTCAAAAAATTGTGCACTTACTTACTAACTCTAACTTAAATACTGAACAGAAATATTTTAGGTAACAGAAATTTTTCAGGTTTGTTTTTCAGATTTTTCTTCCTTTGGTTCTTCTACACTGGATAAATCATTTGACTTCATACCACCCCTTTTTTACTGTGTATTTAAATAAACACCTCCCAGTAAATAAAGTTTCAGATGAAATACAGCAGCTGGAGTCAGCAAAGATACGCTAGAAAAAGTGAACTAACATATGCATGCTACTACATCAAAGTATCCATATTTATTAGGCACAATGGAACAGTAAAGGCAAGGAAAGTGCAACCATCAGCAGAAGTGCATGTTACTGATAAAATATATTGAAGAAGCCACATAAAAGCTGGCTTATACTTAGTGCTTATCTACACAGCAATAATACAAAGATATATATATATATTTAAATGTATACATATACACATCCAAGATTTTTCTTTTACCAACATGGCAGCTCTTACACATTTTCTCTCTGAAACATTATTAATAATGTGTCATTTAGAAGTTCATTAAGGGGTTAAAATGGGAAGATGTATACTTTGAACTTTTATTTCCAGGACAGATTTCCTTTGTTGCAAGGCAGGCCTATGGAGTCCAAATGCTGTGGACATTGTCATTTTTGTGGTGGTGTCCTAATTACCTCTCTCTGCCTACCATCTAAAGGTCACAGTGCTGGGTTTGTTCTTTCTGCTTCAGCACAGCCCAAAGGCTCCTAAGGAAGCTGTTCACTGGGTTGTATGTATCCATTATGATTTAAAATCCAACAGACATTACAGTTCTTCCTTTCCACACATACCACTTTAGGCAAATCTGCACTAAATTTATTCTATCATACAGCCAATCTTCACCTAGAAGCTCTTTTAAATCCTTGAGTGATTCCTCACAATACTCTTTAACTAATGCAATTTGTTTGATTAAAACATGGAAGCTGCAGTAAAACAAACAAAATTCAATTAAACTTTATACTAAAATATTGCTAAGTATGAAATGTCACTGTATTTCAGATCTGATGAGTTCAAAGCTAATTAATTTCAGACCACTGAACAGTTAACACAAAGGAGAAATTGTTTTTAAAATTTAAAAACTTGAATAAGCTTTATTGGATATGATATGTGTGACATAGCCATCTAATTATTGTCAATTTTTAAATACCAACCCAAGCAGTATCATTTGGGAAAAAAAAAATTAACCTATAAGATGACTGATGCTTAGTACTATTGATACAATTTCACCCAGAGGGTTACAGAAAGTAAATTATCACTTTATTCCATGAGATCCTCTGCCTGCTGTACTGCAATAGGATAAATTATCCCTTCCCATTTGGTTTTGATGTTTATAAAATATGACTTAGTACAGATACAAGCAAGTCATCAGCATGTTTGCAGAGGCAGGAAAATTATTTACACAGACACTTTTAGAGCCTCCTAGGCATACATTACTTGTTACTCTAAGCTCCATGAAACTTTGTAATTGCATTTGGAAATTTTAGTGCAATCCACTCTAATTCCACAAACTAGAGGCATGAAATAAAATGGAAGCGCCTTTAGGATTGCATTAAACCTGAAGAGTAACTCCAATTATTCTTGTTAAGAAACAGATTTATTGAAAAAACTTTCTAGTACTATTTACATAATCCCAATAACAAATTATTGAAATTGAAAAAAATTGATGATTGAACATTAGAACTGAAGTCTTTATTCACAACCAGCACCACAGATTTCTAAGATACAAAAAGACAATTGATGAATCGGTAACATGAATGTGTAAATAAAAAAAAATCCAGGTAAAAAGTTGATACATTATAATCTAATATAGTACAAAATATATTTTTAAAAAACATAATATATTTATAGTCTTTTTAAATAATTAATGCTCTCCAAAATGAGGAAAGGATTAAAACAACATGAGCAAGTGATTTTTTTTTTACAACAAACATGAGCAGATAGAACAACTTTTATTCAAGTCAGATCTTGTCTAAACTACAAAAGCAGGATAACAAGTTATAAAACAGCTGGCTCCTGCTAATTGCTATTTCTAGATTTATTGGATTTTGGCCTAATTAAGAAATTTAATTAAAGTCCAATCTCCAGCACAGATGATAACTGTATTAAGCACAGCAGCTTGCTGGCTTTGTTGGATCATTAGCGCCTCTCGGTGAATGTCAGCCACAGGGCACAGCTCTGGGCAAGCACCCTGAGCCTCACCCCTGCATCCAATGAGCTCAGGGAGCACCCCCAGCACCTTCCCAAGCCAGAAATCACATCCTGCTCACAGCACCACACACAACAGACCCCTACTTAGAGAATTCAGGTCACTGAACCAACAATCACATCGAGCAAAAAGGCGTTAAAGGTTTTTCGTGAGTCCTAACACCAGCTTTCCCATTTTTCACCTGACTGCCGGTAGGGCTAAGACAACAAATCAAAATCCCCTTTAAAGAAAGCTGAAGAAGCCATGCACCAGTTTCTCTAGACTTCAGAGAAGTGTTTGACAGTGTCACCCCACAGATTCTGCTGGAGAAACTGGTTGCTCCTGGCTTGGATGGGTGCACTGGAATAGTTATCTGGGCCCAGAGGGTGATGGTGAATGGAGTTACACCCAGCTGGGGCTGGCCACCACTGGTGCTCCCCAGGACTCAGTTCTGGTGCCAGTCCTGTTCAATGGTTATTATCTGGACAAGATCATGTGCACCCTCAGTCAGCTCACAAAGGACACAACATTGGGTAGGAGTGTTGATCTGCTGGAGGGCAGGAAGGCTCTTCAGAAGGATCCAGACAGGCTGGATCGATGGGCTGAGGCCAATGGCAGGAGATTCAACAAGGCAAAGAGCTGGATCCTGTGCTTGGATCACAGCAACCCCAGGCAGTGCCACAGGCTGGGGCAGAGTGGTGGAAAAGGAGCTGGGGGTGCTGGCTGACAGTGAGTGAACATGAGCCCAGGTGGCCAAGAAGGCCAATGGTACCTGGCTTGTATCAAAAATACAGTAGGACCAGAGCCGTGATTTTCACTCTGACACTGGCCAGGTCAGACCTCGAGTTCTGTGTTCAGTTCTGGGCCCCTCTCTGCAAGAAGGACACTGAGGTGCTGGAGAGTGTCCAGAGAAGGGAAACAGCTGGTAAAAGCTCTGGAGCATAAGTCTCATGAGGAGCTGCTGAAGGAGCTGAGGTTGTTTCATCTGGAGAGAGAGACCTTATCACGCTATACAACTACCTGGAAGAACATCTTGTCACCAGGTGAGCATCAGTTTCTTCTCCTAGGTAACTAGTGACAGGACAAGTTGGAAATAGCCATAGAAAATTTACATAGGAAAAATTTCTTCACTGAAAGGGCTGTCAAGCATTGGAACAGGTTACCCAGAGAAGTGGTGGAGTCATTATCCCTGGAAGCATTGAAAAGATGTATAGATGTGGCACTTAAGGACATGGTTTAGTGGTGGACTTGGTGGTACAGGATCAATGGTTGGACTCAGTGATCTTAAAGGTCATTTTCAACCCAAACAAGTTTGAAATTCTATATATATATAATCTTCTATATCACTTCAAACCATTGTGTACAGTGTGTAATAAAACACTTTTTACCTGAAAGAAAAAATTCAGTATCAAAAATGAATGAGCTTGAAACACCAAAGCCTAGAATTATGTCTAGAATTAGCAGAGAAGCTCCAAGAACTTTCCACATCTTTCCCAAACTCTATAGAAGGTCCCAAGTAGCACCATAGTGGGCTGGC
Source organism: Turdus rufiventris (assembly GCA_013186435.1). NCBI lineage: Eukaryota > Metazoa > Chordata > Aves > Passeriformes > Turdidae > Turdus > Turdus rufiventris. The sequence goes on along the minus strand of PYHW01010641.1, from coordinate 350,613 downwards.
CCTGGCTAGATGCCAGACACACCCTCTATCACTCCCCTCCGCAAGTGGACAGGGGAGAGAAAATATACTGATGGATACATGAGGTGAAGTAAGAGGAGGGAGAGATCATTCACCGAGTACCATCGCAGGCAGAACAGACTCACCTTGGAATATTAACTGAATTTACTACTAACAAAATCATACCAGGACAATGAGAAGTAAAATAAATCTTAAAAACACCTTTCTCTTCCCCCGTTCCTCCTTTCCAGCTCCACCTCTTCCCTTCAGTAATGCAGGGAGATATAAACACCTTTAAGAACTTAACAAAATACTGTGCATCTGTCTCAAAAAGCAAACTGCAAACAGGCAGGTATATTCAAGAAAAAATATCTCACATGTGAGGTGACTCCCTTCATTACCTTCAGTCTAAAATACTGCATCCAATTTTGTGCAGGAATAGGTCAATTAAGGCATCTAGATAGAGGCCACAAGAAACAACCTAAAAGGCATTGCTGAAAATAATTGGAATTGTTAACCTGGAACAGAAGAAAGCAAAGCGTAAAGAGTCTTCATATCTGTGAAAGGTTGTAAACGAGAGAAAAACTAATAAAATCCTCACTGACTTCACTGGGAAGCAGATGATAAAGGAGTGAGACAAGATTGATACTGTGAGGGAGAGGGGGAACAACTAAGACTGCCTAACCAGAAAGAGATAACCTAGAAAGAAGCAGCCTAAAAAGACCTACTAAATCTTTCTGAGAAGCCATCTCCATCAGACAGGCAATTAAGAACAAGTTGAACAAATATATAGTGATGCTTTATCTATCCATCCTACCGCTAAGAACAATGAACCAAGTAATGTCTAAATCCATTTTTTATTCCTTTAAAGATCTTTTTGAGGGGGAGCAGGGGGGGAAAGCAGTGTGGATATATAAATTTATTTCTGTATGGCATGTCAGTTCTGTAGGAGTATTTCTCAAATGCCTCTCCAGTAATTTAAGGGTCACTTAAATGCCAGGCTAAGATAATTTGACTGTTTGGAGGACTCTCAAGGCATTCTGAAAGGGCCATGAGCTGATGTGCACTACACTGGCCTTATCACCATACTTGCAATCTTTTTTGTGGATGCTTTAAACACAGCACTGCAGAGTAGAGTTTCTCTCTTTTTAAGAGTAGAAATCAGCCAGAGTACCAACTCCAATCTAAACCACACATTGTCTCCTCAATGGTTTTAAGTTTATTTTATGATCAGATATCTTCAACCACCTGGATTTGCACATCTTACACAAGAAATAAAATCTTGCTTTTCTAAAACAAGTAATCTAGAAGTATTCACTGAATTCAAAGTGCTAAGAATGTCTCAAAAATCAAACAACACAACCAACTAAAAATTCTTGTTTGACCAAACTGGTTTTAGTAATTTCTGATTAAGGTTCATCAAGAACTAAAAAGAAAATGTCATTTTGTACCTCATAGCTACAGAACTAAACTGTAAACCAGATTTAAATTTACCCCCTGCAGTGACTGTCAATGAGGCAGAAAAATCCACTATGTTTTCCTATCCTTGCCTATGCTTTTTTGAATTCTATTAACCTATAAATGACAGAACTCCAGAACAGTTGAGAACTACTTACTCATATTTTGATGAGCTGCCAATCAAGATGAAAACAGCATGGGCAATGCAAGAATGCCAAAGACTTATTAACTCAATACCTTCTGAAAACAGCTGTACATGACATACAAAATACATGCAAATAGATGTGTTCACATATCCTGGTACATGTTTAAGTTAGGTGGGTGAGATATTTGTCTTTCTTCTCCCTTCACATTTTTAATCCTAGTTCTTCCTGCAGTACACCTTGCTCTGATACAAGACACCAACAGGTGGTAGGACTATTGCATTTTTGCTTTCCAGGAAGTGTCTGGCAAGACTAAGCCTTCCTAATGTGACAGGTGATCACCTCAAAGCTCATAGCTGGTGTCAGGCAGGTTGGTGTTGAAGCTACTAAATGAAACCAATATGTTGAAAATACTCACTTTGTAACAAACCTACTTTTTATCCCTAAGCCATTACTCTTCACAGAAATATGCACAAAAAATACAGTTTTCCCACGGAATTTAACAATGCATGTCAGAGTTGTTAACCTCATTTTAGTATTTTGTTTTAGATACCACTGGTCCTGCCAGGCCAAGACAGCTCCAGTGGGCAGATCAAGAAGAATGCTCCAGGGATAAATGCTGGATTCCTTCATTTCTGTATAGGCTCCATCTGAATGAACCAGGTCTGGGTCAACTGAGTAGTTCACTGTGAGGGTCTGGGTAGGAAGGAAGAGTCAAGTTTGTATTATATTAGCTTAATGGTTAAAAAAAATATTTTCTTTTCTTCTGGTGGTACCATCGTTCGCATGCTTGGATAGCCATGAGGGTTATCAGTGGCAGTGCTGTTGGCTGACATTCCAAGTGACAGGGTAGGGTGACAGCATGGCTTGTCAGGACCTCAAGAATTTTCTATTTCAACTTCCTGCTCAGGGGGACAGGTCTGAGATCTGACCATGTGGCTCAGGGCTTTATTCAGTCTGTCTTGAAAACTCCAAGGATGCATCCTGCAGACCTTCTACAGTGTTCAAGACAACTAACACACACTGTATTTGCCCTTCCTGTGCTCCTTATTAATCTACTGGACACTGGACCTGCAGTTACTACAATCTAGCTCAAGATAACACCCACAGACCAACAAATCACTTTGTTTCACTGATCTTTTTTCATCTTTACACTTGATCATATTATCCTTTCATTTTAATTTGCCAATTTAGGTAAAGAATAGAGGAGATGAGAAGAGAAATAGAACTATTTATGTAAACATACAGGTGGTGAACAACTATTACTTTTCACACACTTCTGAAATACACTACAAACATTTTAACAAAACCAAGTGTCATAACATTTCTACAGATTTATTGTTGAAAAAACTACTTTGTTATAGGTCTTAGGGCAGATGGATCAGAACTAGCTGTCACATCCTTCACTGGAGTAAAAAAAAATCTAATACAAATGAAGCAGAAAAAAAATTCCTGCTCCAGTGTAGCCACTTGAGAGACATTATTCTAAACCCTTGCAGATTAGCACAGACAATAGAGCTCATGAACATTTAACCGTCGGGCATACGTGGGCACAGTGCAATGAGGAGAAGATAATCACCCCACCAAAACGACTGCTACGAAATTCTTCCATATGTAGTTCCACTCAAAAAGCATCTGCCTTATCACCTCAGATCTTTAATGATGGTGGGCCTAGTGGCACAAGCATCAGCAGTGATTTTTCTTTATGTGTTTAATACAATCTGCTCTGTAAGTATCAGTTCATTATACAATAAATAATTGATCTGGTATTCTGCTGGCAGAATTTTTTTCTGAGAGAAAAAAATCAAACAAAAATTGACACACATACACACACTAAGAGCTTTATTTTAACTGGCATTGCTCTGGAATGGCAAACTTCCACTGGCTGAACAGAATACTTAAATGCCGTGTTTATTCAACTAACCACAAATTTCTACAGTCCAACTACAGCAGCTTTGATACACCTAAACATAAAAAACAAACTCCTGTTCACTACAAAAGACTTGGTAATACTCAAGACTTTCCAAAACCAAATTCTTCAGAACCCAGAACTGACTTGATATATTGAGAAGTAGCACATTTGCTTGACAGATCTGCCTTTAAAAAGTGCCTAAGTGCATTAAGGATTTGAGAACTGTTGGTCATGCATTTTATTGTGATAAAAAATGCAAAAAACATAAAGATGTTGTTGAACGATCTGATTTTGTACCTTGCCTGCTTTTTTTATGATTGATAAAAAAAATTAACACCAGCTTTGTCCTTTCTATGTTTCTTATATATCAGTATTATTTACCAGTATTAGAAGGAAACACTGAATGCCAAACAGGTTTTTGCACATTTTATGACACAGCTTGTCTATGCTGTATCAGCCAGGTCACCACACTGAGTTCTTTTTCATCTCTAATTATGTAATCCTCTGTTTTACAAGAATACATTACCATCACACTGCCTGGATGAATCAATCTTTATTAAGGAAACCCAAATTGTAAAACTGCTAATCGAAGAAATGTTTCTCTGTCAATATACATGAGGGAGAAAGGGGGATTTTGAGACACATTGGGAATCAGACACCCAACTGAAAAGAACCAGGTAATTAATTCAGTCTTTAAAGCTATCTCCCCACTTACAAAAAACATTACACAAGTTAAGCTCCTGATCTAGTGCTCAACAAGGATCTACCACTTGCAAAATAAATTGGAGGACTTGCTACTGACATTAATGCTTCATCACTGCTCAAAGCTAAGATTTTGGTCAGCAAAACGTCTGCATTTGGATATTAAAATAACTTAGATATGGAGAAGCTGGACAAATACTGCAAATAACGCTGGCAGCACTTTGGTCCTCCTTAGTCTCTAAAATGTAGAAACAAAAATAAATAAATAAGCAATCAAGCTCTGCTTCTTTCTTATGTAGACAGAATGGTAGAAAACTTCAGCATTCCACAAAGATTGCAGCAATCAAAACCATTTTGCCCTGACCAAGAAGGTTAATAATGTCTAAGAATAGATACATGAGAGATAAAATGCCCCCAGCCAGTATCTGCAAGATCATCACACATTGGTACCAACTATTACCTGTGCTACAGGCACCCAATTACTCTATTTTCTCTCTCTTGCCACTGTGTTTCTAACACAAGCAAGAATATCCTTTTAAACCATTAATCTCAAGAAATCCAAATTCAGGCTCTGAAATAATCTAAAATATTCCAGCAATTGAATTAAATTTTAGACATTACTATTTGAAACATCAGAGCATGACTAGAAAGATACAAGATCTAACACATGAATGTTGATATTCAGTTGCCAATGAATCACATATAAAGAACATAAAGAACAGTGCTGTCAAAACAGCAAGTATGACAGTCAAATCGTACAGCTGAATTTTCATACTGTGTTTAGACTACACAGTATTTTTTTCTAAATATGCAATGGATTTTAATGAATAGTGCACAGCATTGTTTTTTTCGTAACTATCATATCACTTAAGGCATCTTTCTCACTGGCAGCTCTAAGTAAAATTAGCTTTCAAATTATAAGAAGGAAATTAATTTGATGAGAGAAAATTTTCTTAAAAATCAGAGACCACATATTAACGCCTAAGAGCTATGAATTTAAGGAAATTATCTCACTTCCACAGTAATGCTAATATATGAAAGAGACACTA
>PYHW01010641.1:298147-345302 GCA_013186435.1 Turdus rufiventris | reverse complement strand
TATTTTTTTCAGATATGAACAGCTTGCAGATCTTTGTTGTCTCTGTCTAGCCTGCCAGAAGTCTTACTGCATTACTGCCATTTACATGTGACCAGAAAGGATAGAAAGAAATTACCAACATTCAGTGAAAGCCATCACGCAAGAAAGACCTCCTAGAATTTTTCTGTCATAGCAAATAAGTCAGAATAATTCAATTTAGGATACTATGTCTCAAAAAATTGACCAAAATCTGTGTAGTATCCAAGTTTGACTGGTCTGGTCAATCAATCCACTGGTCTAAACTTGAGAATTTAGTGAACACATGAAGAATTTTTGTCAAACATAAACCTTGGTAAACTTTACCATAGGTGGGAGAACCAGATTTTTTCTTCTGTGTTTCTTTTTCTAAATTACTCACAGATTCACCATCTGCATTTTTTACGCAATGTGCAATGGCAGACAAAACCACAGGCTGTGTTGAAGAATGTAAGCATAACCAGAGGGGCTCAGACCAAGATCATCCAGTGTAGCATACTTTTTCTGACACTGACTGGGTACTAATCCAATAGCAGATACCTTGGAATAAATCTAAGAACAAAGCAGATGAGGAAAAATGAGGCAAAATTATGGAAGAGCTCCCATGCAAGAAAAATTTCTGTAGATCTCTTAAGCTCAAAAGAGAAGCAATTTGGAAGATATTCATGTAGATGTTTAAGAATCAACAGGCCATTCTCTTCTAGGAAGAAAGTATAGTAGCGTGCAGACTTAAAAAACCAAGGGAGATGGCTTTTCAAGGAATAAGCAGCAATGTAGTAAAAACTGAAAGGACTTGTTGCTCTAGAAGTGTATAAGGTTTGAGAGGGAGAATGGATATATTTCTGCAAAAAAAACAATCAAGTGATGGCTTCTAAATACAAATAAACCACATTCAGTACACAAAACAACTAAGCTACATCTGGAGAATGGAAGTGTAAGTTGGAAGTGTCTCAGATTCTTGTTCTGCCTTTAATTCTTTCTTACCCCAGACTCAGCTTAACAATGCACAGGACACACTACATGTTGTGTTAGAATAAAATTCATCATTACACAGTATCACTTCTCTTTAATAGTCACAAAAACATATAAAAATGGGTCAGCTCAAAATTATAATAGACTTTACTCAAGGTTTCTGCTTCTCTCTCTGAAACATGTTTCTGTTCATCATCTGAGAGCAGGTATTAGACTGAGGATCTGTGCATTACAGCCAGTCCATAAGAGCAGGCTTCCAGTATTACAGTGGTTCAGCTGCAAACATTCTGTGGAGAAAAAAAATGAAAACAAAAAACCCTCAAAAACTTCATCTTAATTTATGTCTTATTTTTCATAAATCTGATCATTTTAATAAGATGCAAGTTATTGAATGACAGAGAGATTAGCAGAAGACCATTAATAAGTTTTTAGAACATCTCTATAAATAAGTTTTACCAAGTAAAGTTTTAATAATTTTCTCTTAAAAGTACCACTTTAAAAAAAACTGTCCTGTCAGTTTCTTTCTGCTTCCAAGCTAACTCTCTATACACTTTTTTCATTGGGTAAGAATAGAGAACAAGCCTATTTCTAGTTTAAAAAAAAAAAAAGGACAATAAAGCCCACTTTGGGAAGAGGAAGGATGAAATAACTACATAAAGACTGGTTACAATCTTTGTATTATCGTGTCAAGTTGTCATGTTGAAACGCAAAGAAAAAAAACCACAAAAGGGAACAGCAAATGCAGTCTGACAGTAATTTATACAGCAGATTTGGTAAAGCTGTAGAAATAACAAGTCCTGTTTGATACACCTTGTTTTTTCCACTCATACCTTGAAGCCATTTTCTGAAGATCACTGGAACTACTTCTTAGTGAAGGCTTAAAAAATTCCTAGCTAGGGTATGGCACAATTTTTCTATTCCATTACATTCATTAAGGCAGTTTAATTTTCTGAAAAATTCAAAAGGTTTAAAACTCATATTGCCAGAGCTGATGAGGGGAAAAAAAATGGAAACAGTACGGTAACAATTCATATACCTCAGTAATTAGAATCAGCAAAATTACCATCACCTTTCAGCCAAAAATACAAGTTTTTATATAAATCACACTGTCTTATAGCTTCTCTCACCCTCCTTCTTTTGAAATCCTAAATCCTAACACCTTGAAACTTCACTAGAAGAAAACTGAAGTGAGAAAAGCTGTGAAAAGTTATTTGGTGTTTGGGTTTGGTTTTATTTATTTATTTATTTATTTATTTTGTAGATATATATATATATATACGTATACACACACCTTCCTGAAAGGTTCAATAAAAATAAACAAAACAAAGAAGACATTGCTTTCATTTGCTACGAGGAATCCTCTGAATAGGAAACTGAGACAAAGAAAGAATTTTAAACCTCCCCAAGATCACACAAGTAGTCTGTGAAAGAACAAACTAGGACAATCCCTTTAAATCTCATCATCAACATTTGTTACTAATCTTGTTATGAAAGCCTTACTTCTGCTTGAGGTAAGGCACAAATTTCTTATTTGCCTCAACTTTCCTCTCTTAATATCCCATTAGACTTTGCAGTAAACACTATGTAAAAGTGTAAAGGTACTTAGAATCTTTCTCAGAAGTTGGTATGTTGAGGTTTTTTTGTCTGAAGATATCAAGATATTTTATTTCTAACTACTTTTTCACAACATGAATAAACTCACCCAATGACTGAAAGTTCCGTCTTTGGGACCAAAGGAAATCCTAAGGCATACATTGGGATGGAAGTAGTATAACTCACTGTCACAAATACAGGAGAACACTCTTTGCTCTCTTTTTTCATAGGGAAAAAAATCCAAAATTCAGAGCACATTGAGGTTTAGTCCATTCCAGTCTCTCTAATTTTTAGCAATTAATTACAAAGATTTCATTTTCTTTACAGAGCGGATTATGGGCTAAAAATGAAAAACAAAATACTGGTATTTTCAACTCCACACCTGTTGACATTTCATTAGATCAAATTACTTTTTCATAAAAGTCTAGATGTTTCTTCAGTATCATCTTTGCTAATAATTTCGCTTGCAGAATTGCACTTTCTTAAAAATAAAAGTCTCAATCTTCATGCACAACTTGGATCAACATTAAACAGACCAAAAAGCAACAGAGATAGAGCTTATCTGCTAAGTTGTCATTAAAGTTGTGGATACATTGATTTGCAGGTGTTGTATCTCCCACTATGTAAAAGACTCCTGAATCTGCAGTGGTGCCTGGAAGAAAATGTGGGGCTGATCAAATAGCTAAAATCAAGGAGAATGGCACAAGAGAGAGAGAGCAGCAAGGGCGTGAAGCTATCTATCATTTAGAAAGGAGAGGAAGGAGAAAGTCCTCCTGGACAATTCTGTGATAGAAGCACTCACTGCTGGTATTTGCAACTACGTGTAGTATCCAGGAAACTTTAATGCACCAGCATACATTCCTTACAGTATATTTAATTACTGGTTTCATACAGATCCACAACACCATATTAAGTTTTCCTCCTCATGTCCAGAAGAATTTTTAAAAAAATAAAAAACCTAAAGCTGGTCTCTTTGCTGAAGTTGCAAACCAATTCAGCTGGCTGTAGAAAGAGTTAGGAGACTGCAGTATTCCCTACAAGGCTATAAATAGGATATAAAATAGTTGTAAGATTGCTAAGTAGCAAGGCATCAAAATCTTCCATTTTCAAAGGAGTCTCAGGCAAATAAATCATCCCCTAAACAAGAGGAATATGCACCTCATTTTCAAGAGTTCAAATTACTATCTGCTTTTGCTGTGCAGGTGTTTCCTTGTGTAGGATGTTCAATTTAAAGCACCAGAATTGCATGACTGAAGGATAATCAGGTCACAAGTACTCTAGAGAAAAACTTAACTGATACTTTGATCACTTGCCCTTCATACAGTGCAAACATAAATCACAAACCCAGCCTAGATAAAAAGCCTGAAACCTTTGAATTACACTGGAACACATACGCACTTTTCCTGACCCCAAATCTTAAGTTCCTGTAGGAATTTTAAAGTGGTAGCATTTAAGAATACATAATAACATCTTTTTGTTAGAGGTCAGTAACAAAACCTGAAATATTTTTTCCCCAAATAATTTATTTCATCTATTTCCCTGATACACATAACACACCTTTGTACCTCCTGCTCTCCCTAACTAACCGCCAGCCCTGAAAAGATAACGTACGTAAAAACACATCACAAAACAATTCTCTCTCTCTATTACAAAAAAGAAAAGAAGTGCATTTCTGCGTGCACACATAAAAAAAATTCCTTTAGTGTAGAAAACATTATAGAGAGTGAACTTTAAAGAAATAACAAAAAAGCAAAGCAAAGTGTTTTGATCTAACAAAAAGCTTAAGGAGATTCACCCCACATCTTGGGAGATTATTTCTTGCCCAGGATTTTACCAACTGAACAACCAGCATTTCTGCAATTCAATATGGACTTGGTTTTTTGAATTTCCACACTATTTCCAACTGGAATCCCTTTGATGAAAAAAAGGATTTAGGGGGAACATTTTTTTGTTGATGGGGAAGACAGAAAGCCGTCTGGAACATAAGGATTTTCCTAACAGAGTAGATGGGTAGCCCGAAGGCAAAGAAACCACAATAACCAACCAGTCAGGTTAATTCTTTGCTTTAAAAATTGCTTCAAAAGTTCCAGAACAGGTGCTGATGAATTTGGTTAATGAGATAATTTTCAGTCTGCTTTTTCACTGGCAGGCTGCCCCCTGACATGGTGAGTTCTTTTTATTTTATAATAGCACCATAAGAATCAAGTCACACATTTAAGACCTCCTGCAGTGTCTGGCATGCATTCATCTCACAACTCTTCAGAAGTTCCATTTTACAGCAGAAGCTAATTTTCAATTAAGTTTTTGCATTACTGATACCAATAGTGCATAATACATAGTGCATTACCTATTTTTCACTTACTGCAAGATGTGAAAGGGAGTTCTGTTGAACATATTAGAACACTTTGTCTAATTATTACCCCCTTCGCACTAGCTGTGCAGATTTGTTCCTATTTTCCTGTAACCATCTACACATAGAGTTGTTGGGGTAAGGCTGCTGTTAATAAGAATTTACTTTATTATTGTTTTCTGCATGTAAATTACTTCTTTAGATAGAGATGGATAAATAACAAAATCATAAATAAGAAAATCTCTAACAGGGTTTCTAGTGTCTTCTGACAACTTTACTTTGCTTGACTGAATGTAGTATTTCCTTAGCTGGTATTTTCCAAAGTCTCAAACATATTGTTTCTCTTATATTAGATCTTGCTGAGAAACCTCCAGAAAATATATCTAAATATTAGTGAGTACAAAAGGTTCTCTAAATCTTTCTTAAAACCAGTGAAGATCTGGACAATATTCTCAGCTCTGAAAAAGACCCTGTTCTAGTACTGGACGCTTAGATTACAAGCTAACAGGACAGTAAGAAAAAAACCCAAGGAAAAAAATCAAAGTTGCAAATATTTGAAGATCAGTGGACTTTCCTAACAGCAACAAAATCATACAATTGGCAAGATAAATTTTTACATTATTAATGATTTATGGTGGAGATAATGATTGTCAGTAGTGTTGTTCCAGCTTGGCTCTTGCCAAGTTTTCTTTCCATTTCCCTGCGTAATCTAACAGTTCACATACACAGCAGAACCAGGAAAGCTCTCTAAGCTTCCTGTAAGTGTGAACTAGTCTGATGAAATCCTGGGAARCATCCTCTGTCCCAAGAAATCACGACCATTATGTACAGTGAAAACAGGAATTCTCTCAGGCGAGGTGAGGCATCAGCAGTTCTCCAGTCTGGTATTTCTAGGTGCACATTACTGGCCTTGGCATGACCAACATCACATCCCTCCTGCCTTTCCTAACACTCTCAAAAATCAACTGAGATGACTGGTGTAAAACTCTGTCAATACCTCAGTGCTACTAAAACATAACACACTTTTATGGCAAGCCATTCTTGAAAAGCAGCATGCAGCTGAGATGCAGAATGCACTACTTCCACACCCTAAAACCCTCAAACCCAAAAGCTTTCTCTGGTATTTCAATAGGACATAATCCATGCTAATGCTTTTAAAGTGCAAGAGGAATAAAAAGTTAAGTACTCCTGAGAAATATCTTGACTGCAAAAAAATGAAACCCTTAAATGGTAATAGGTTATAAAAGCAGAATTACAATAAATCATTTCTGTAAAGTGATTTCCTTCTTATCAAATGTATCCTTTAAAATGAAAAATAAATGCTTCCTAAAGTATGAAGTACCAGAGGGAAGTAAAAAACAGTTCTTTGTCATGTAAAATCATACTGGTAATTAGAGTAAGTAACTGAATTCCTACAGTAAAGTATAGATAGAAGCCAAACACTTGATTCAGAATGTTTTTCATTTTAATTTAAAATTTTCTTACATACACACATAATTCAGGTAGGAGGAAGAAACTACTGAATACCCCATTTTCTATCCTGGTTACACTGCTACCTTTGGACAGTACACAAATCCTGCTCTGAATAATTTTATTAACATCCTGCTTCCACCAAGAACATCAAAACTTTGCTATTGACTTCCATGATAGTTCATTGCACAAAGTGTCATTGTAGAACATCAGAGAGGAAATTCCGAGCACTTGGGTTTCTCTGTTTTTAAACAGTTACACTCCATTTCATTTGAAGAACTGTTTAAGAGTGCATTTCTAGAAAATACCAACTTTAGCTCTGGCTGTCCATCTGCAAGGTGACTATCTTAGAAATCTGTCAGCAAAACTCTCTGATTATAGAGCAGCAATCAGGTTGGGAAATTATCTGAACTATTAGGATATGTATGTATTGGGGGGAAAAAAATATTTAGGACGGGTGCTTTGCTTTGAATTATCTTTAAAAAAAAGAAAGGAGCACTCTCTGCCAGAAGAGGGAACTGTATTTCATCCATTTGTGGAATAGTGTGTTTCCTTCTTGCTTAGAACCATGAACAGGAACTGAAACCCTGCTGCATCTCAGAGCACTCAGTGACTGACATGAACTCTGAGCCATGCTGGATTATTACTTTTTGACTGAGTAAGACACACCAGAACCACAGAGGAAAGCTGCTTTATGCTTTTCAAGAATAGAGAAGTTTTTTTAAAAAAATAGTGTTTTGAAGAACACAAATCCAATCCAACCTTAGTAGAAGTAAATATGCCTGGAATCATTCGTTATCTGGGACAAACTATCCTGTTACACAACTCAAGAGAAACAGAGCAGCTACTACAGGACCCAAGGGCATTATGCAAAAGCATCTACAACACAGTCCATTTAAGAATTAAATGGAATATCTGACTCAAGTTTTATCTCAGGAAGCAGTTCATTTCTTCACAAACTGAAGAGGTGGGAAAAGATCTAAGAGATGTAAAGACACTGGGCAGTTAATTGGGAAACTTAAAAATATTAGGAGGAGATAATGCAAGCAGATGGACAAAATGTTTTTCCTTCTTTCTTTTTGGTTATTGGTAGGTACAGGATGGAATATTGAAATATATATACATGTGTAACACTGCATCACACAGAACAGTTTGGGTTAAAAGGGATCTTTAAAAAGGGACCTTTAAAGTTCATCTAGTTCAAACCCCTTGCAATCAGCAGGGCAATCTTCAACTTGAACTAGAAGTTGCTCAGAGCTTCCTCCAACTTGGCCTTGGCCTGGAATGTTTCCAGAGATGGGGCATCCACCACCTCTGAAGGCACCTTGTTCTGGTGTTTCACCACCCTAATTGCAAATAAAACCAAATAGATTCTTTATATCTAGTCTGAATGTACCCTTTTTTAATTTAAAACAATTACCCCTTCTATGAAATAGCTTAACAAATCTGAATGTATATTTATTTCTTTATTATGATGAAAAAATGAAGAATATATTTCATTTGCCTTACAAAACCAACTTCTAAAATCACTATGGAATTTTTGTGTTACGAAATAGAAGGGCTACACTACTTATTTAAAATGTTTCACTGTGACAAACGGACATATTTGAACAAACGGTCCTTCAAACTCCCGTAAACCACAGAACAAAAAGCACCCTCATTTTTCTTTATTCTTCCTTATAAATTAAGAGTATACATCAATGTTCCAACTAGCCACAAGAATAACCAGAGTTCTCCAGCAATTTTTAAAAATGCTAATCTATGCATCTGTCTGTGACATCTGAGAGCTAACTACTCTGCCAGAATGTCATCACAGCAGAAGATACTCTCTCCTGCATTAATTCAGGTGTAGAAGGAGAGTAATATTTACTATGGGACAAATATCTGTATATTCATGACCCACAGCCAAGAATAAAACACTTTGGAAAATGCTTCAAATCGAAAGAACAATGTCCCAAATAGCAGTAAAAGAAGTGACATGGTACGATCTTCCCCATCTAAATCAAATCCTGCTACACAATAATGTGATTTCATCTAACAAAATTAAGAAGATTTATTTTTTCATTCCTTCAGCAACAGCATTAATGCATCTGTGTCAAAAAGTATTAAAAATCTGTCATTTATCGTCCTGCAGAAAGATTGCTTTGCTGTGGTACATTGACAGAAACAGAACAGTTTCACCTTCCTGACAACACAAAGTACCAGCAGAGCCTTGCATAACTAGATGTGCTCATTTGCCAGGGATATCCTGACTCTGCATGGCATTCCCACCCCCAGGCATCAACCTGCAAGCCCTGCCTTGCTTTCCAATGCACTCTGGGGACATTTGCCTGTACCAGAAGAGAACGGTATCACAGCATCACTTCTACCTCCCACTGCTCTGCACACTATCTGCCTACAGGAAGATATATAGGAGGAGGAAAGAGACAAATTATTTTTACAGTCATTAAATAATACAATTTAATTTTGTATTACATCATAGATGGTTAAACTATGTAATGATACAGCATTATCATGATGCAGCATAAATCAAAATATATTTAAAATTCAAATTAAGAAGTAACAATTCTTATTCTACAAGAAAAGTTATTCAGCAGGCTGTTTGTAGCCTTCCTCGTAATGGCAAAAGACAAAGTTTAATATCAGCATCATCTTTAGCATACCTAGTGACTGCAAACCTTTACCATCTACAGTTCTAGACACAACTGATATTTCTTCTTAAATCTATCTGCTTTACAAAACGTTTAAAACCATAAAATCATAGAATCACAGAATGGCATAGCTTGGAAGGGACTTAAAGATCATCTAGTTTCAACCACTCTCTCATGGGCAGGGATCAGGCTGCACAGGACTCCCTTCAATGTGACCGTGAACACTGCCAGGGATGAGGCATCCACAATTTCTCAGGGCAATTTATTACAGTGTCTCACCACCCTCACAGTGAAGAATTGCTTCCTAACGTCCAATTTAAATATTCTTTTAGTTTAAAACCATTCTCCCTCGTCCTGTCACTATCTGCCCATGTAAAATGCCTTTCCTCCTTTTCTTTTTAAGCCCCTTTTGGGCACTGGAAGATGCTGTAAGGTCTCCCTGGAGCCTTCTCTTTTCCAGGCTTAACATCCCCACTTCTCAGCCTGTCTGCACAGCAAAGGGTTTTCAACCCTGTGAGCATCTTTGTGGCTTCCCCTGGACTGACTCCAAGAGTGCAACATCTTTCTTGTTCTGGGGCCTCAGAGATGGACACAGCTCTCCAGGTGCGGTGTCACAAGGACAGAGCAGAGGGCAGAATCCCCTCCCGTGACTCCTGCTCTTCTGCTGCAGCCCAGGATACAGCTGGCTTTCTGGGCTGCAAGTGCACACTGCTGAATCATATCCAACTTTTCCTACATCATATTCCCCCAAGTCCTTCTCTGCAGGGCTGCTCTCCAGTAGTTCTTCTGGAAGTTGGCACTAATCACTGGGATTGTCCCAACCCAGGGGCAGCACCATGCACTAGGACTTGAGGTTCTCATGCTTGTCCAGGTCCCCCTGGATGGCATCCCCTCCTTTTGTTGCATCAACAGCAGCACACTTTAGAGTACAATCAGAATTTCCGACCACTGATAAAGAAATTGTTCCACTTGAAATAACAGAAATTAAAAAATAAAAGTAAAAATCTAATGTTCTTTCAGTGTACAAACCCTCTCGGAAGCTGTGACCTGATACACACAATTGAAAATGAAAATTTTGTCATCTTGTCTGTCCTCCCCATCAGTCCAGTGATTTTAAAATATTTGAAGAAAAGAAAAATCTTGAGAGAATTATTATAGCAGAATAAAACTGAAATTAATACAGTACTTCAAAGGACAGGAGTGTTAGAATACCAGAAAATGCTATGTTTATATGCACAGAGAATATATTTTAGTATCATTTTTCTGCAGAACTGCAAAGAATTGTATTTACTGTTTTTTCTGTATTTTAGAAAGCTAATTTGAATCAGTTACTCAATTGGGGAAACTAGCTTTGCAAGTAAAAATGTGAGATGTTCCCATCTAGCAGGAAAAAAACAAACTCCAAATAATCCTAAAAGAAATTATTTCATGCACACAGAGAAAGTATTTGATACTGATGAACATAAGTACCTCCATTGATTTGAAATTAGGCAACAAAATAAATTAAATTAATTGCTTCACTGTTTGGTGTAGAAAGAAAACTTTACAATTGATTACAGAATTGAATCCTCTCTTAACAACAGTGTCACACTGCTTTGTTTTACTTTCTGAGGTTCTGTTATAGTTAAGAACCATCACCAGCTATTGTCACTTAACAGACTGTTTTTTAAAATATGGTTAATATGAAACACGTCAAATTAATGATTGAATGAATGAAGAGCACTTGATAAAGAAGCTGCCATTAAACTTTTCACTGTTTTTTTATACAATTCATTATGTTTTGTTTTAATTATGGTCTGCTATTCCAGTGTTGTAAAATTTGTGCATTAAACGTGTAAAAATTTTCTTAAGAAAATATGTTCTTTATTTTTTATCTTTGTATTCTTTCCAGCCTAGTCAACAAGAAGGAAGATTTAATCTGTGAAACAGAGAGCAGCTACCAGGTGAGCTCTAAGTGATGTCCAGGTGTCAGAAAGACAAATTACATGTGGGTAGAATCACCTTGTTATGGTCTAGGGCATGACATGTTTCAATGGCCTCAGACCTAGTGGGAAGTTAACAAAGCCTGGGAAGAAAGATATACCACCGACAGTGGACACAAAGAATGCAGAATTTACAGGCTGCAGGACATTTGGCAGAACTCCCAAGATAAGGTAGAAACTAATAAAGACAACTCAGCAACTGTGCTGCATCACCTCCAACCAGGCAAAGGGTAATTCTGGCAGGGGCAGATCCTGACCACCAACTCACAGACCACTGACCCTAGAAATCCTCCAACCCAAAAGAAGGGAAAGACTGAGCATGTAGACTAACTGGCATGAGAAGTGAGAAAATCATTAACCAACGGAACATAGAATCATAACTAAGAACAGAACTATGCAACCTTATGCAACTTGCAGCCAACGAACATTAACGCCTTTGTTTGCTAAAATGTATAAACAGTAAAAGATTTTGATAGTTGTGTTTGATTTGTGGAATACTACTGAGCACCCAGGTTTGTGAAATTCAGTCACTGTTTCTCTTTAGTATGTAATTATTCACTTGTTTCATACCAGCTAACAAATGCAATATTTCTGGAAAACACCAACGGCTCAGTAAATTAAGATCAGTCAAAAGTAAACAAACAACTTAGGTTATAAGTACTCCCAGTATTCAAGTTGCTGTCATTTAAGCATATTTCAGAGATAAACATGGTTTCTAACACTGTCCAGAAGCTCTTACTCAGAAGGAAAAAAATAGATACAGCATCTAATTAAAAGAATATTGTGAATATTTCAGGTGGCAGCACACTGGACTGCTGGAAAGTGCACCATATGATAATGGTGACCATGATATATTTCAATTAATGATTTCAGAGTTGATCTGCAGAGAGTTTGGCAATTGCAGTGTCACAAAACATCCAGAAATGTAGCCTCTGGCTTGTCCTCTGCCTTTACAGTAAGTGGGAAACCCACTTTTCCCTCTCTATGCAATCCTCAGCAGGAAACAGGCAGTAAGCTGTACTTCTGTGACCAACATTTCCTACAGCAGGAATCTCCACCTAATAGAGCTATAAATCCTCTTTTCTTAAAGAATAAAGCAGCTGAAGGTTTTTTCTTTAGGTACAATTGGAAGGCCATGTTGTAACAGCCCTCTCCACGATTATAATGATTGCAATGCTTTCCCAGCAAATGACTGATTCATTTTTCTCCACTGAGAGCTGCAAACATTAGTCTAGAGATCTAGGTCCGTCCCTAAGGACCAATAAATCTTTAATTATTTTATACAAAGTGACCTAGTTTCAATAGAAAAGTGGCATCCTGCAATATTTTTAATGGTAGTTCTACGGTTAGGTCTGATTTCAACAAAAGACTCCTACAGACACAGAAAAGGCCTCTACTCCCTCTTTCTCTGATGGTATTTGTGAGCAGAAGTTCAGTAATTGCATTTCTTAAGGCAACCAATTTCCCATTATGTAATAGTAAAAACACAATGATTTGATTCCCCTTGGTGACACAGATTTAGTTAAAGGCAAATGAACAGTGACTAGTTTAGCAATAAATAAAGTCTCTATTAACTCGGAAAAATTCAACACCGATGAACAAACAAACCCAGATGCTTCCAGAGTGGAAGTTACTATGCAGACATTTTAAGAATTCCACCTTTAGGTCTGGGTAATTCAAAGTGTCTCTGAATACAGCCTTTCCCTTCCACCTCACTGGAGTAGAAGCTACTGATGGCCATGCTGGCATGACCCAGTGCGGCGGCTGCAGCCTGCAGACAGCCAGGCAGCCCCACAATGTACCAATGGTATTTACAGAAGCACACACTGTCACAGCTGTGCAGAGTGCAGCACAGGAGCACTGGGAATCGTTAAACTCAGCAAGGGCTGTTGTGGAACATCAGCGATTAGGACACCTGTCACCCACTTGTTCTTGGGGGAAGTGGTCATGATTAACACCAGAAAAGGGCAGAGGAGAGGATACAAGAGATGAGTGCTACGGCATGCACCTGAAGAAAATATCTTCGTATGATACCTTTTAGATAAATATATATATATTAACATTCTGGTCAGCAATATCAGAGGTAATCCCTAGAAGGACGCACAGTTACAAGTGCTCATTCCCTCTCTTGCAATGTGCTGCAATTAAGGCTACAATTTCATGGGCATTTTAAGCCAATGTAAACCTTAAAAAAAATTCTGTCCCTACCTTGAGCCAGCACAGCTGTGGTAAATCAAAAGAAAGAACAAATTCAAGCTAGAAGTGAGACATTTTCCCTTCTCTATATCTTTAACATTTATTGTTTCCTCTCTGAGCCAGTTCCCATAATCCGTAAAATGCTGGAGCCAGCACAAGGGAAAGTTTGGCAGAGAAAAAGTAGCTGGGTATGGCAAGGGAGGAGGAAAACCTCTTTCCATCACAGTGCTGGTTTCCAAAACTTTTATAAAATTAAGGCCTAAACTATATCAGCAGCCACTTACAGCTTTTTCATCCACTTCTGCCTCCTAAACCTCTAATGACATTTTAATGTCCTACAACCCGTACAGTTTTAGGTTTTTTTAATTTAAAAACTCATAGTGCAATAAATGTGATCATTTTTTCCATATTTATAAATACCCATAATGATCTAGCTGAAAATACAAAATTAGACAAAAATTGTAAGAAATACAGTTAACTGTACTTTACAACTTGTTGTAAACAGGCCCAAGGACCAATTTTGACATTATTTTGATTTTACATCAAGTTCCTACCTAACATATAACACTTTCTATTCATCATTCTTGTTTGGAGGAAATTAGGACCATTTAACTTAGTCCCTGTTCCAATACACTGCCAACAACTGTGTCCTCAGCCTTTTACATTAGCAATAAATGGATGCATTTGGCAAATGGATTTTTAAATTATCTAAAGTGGACAGACCATTCCAAGAATTCCCACTTTTTCCGGTTACTAGAAACACTACAGAGATTTCTAGAAGGAAGAGAGATTAAAGAAAGAGGAACTATGTACAGTAATTTCACAATTAAAAGCCAAACCATTTTGATTAAAATTTTGGTCCGAACCCAGAAGTGCGGCTTATGATCTGGAGCAGTCAATATATGGACGGAGTTCAGAAATTTGCCAACCCGGAAGTGTGAGCCCGCAGCAGCCTGAGCTGAGCCGAGCCCACCCGGCCACGAGCCAAGCCAGTAAACCCCGCGATCCCATGATTCTGTTACTAATTGGCAACTTTGTGAAAATTGCACGCGGATCCTCACTGCAAACGAAAGTGCGGCTAATAATCCGGTGCAGCTTATATATGGATGAAGAACGAAATGTTGCCGACCGTTGCCGACACCCGGAAGTGCGGCTTATATTCGTGAAATTACTGTAATTTGTTTGGCATTAGATAATATTATCACAGAACCATGGACTAGGATGAGGACCCATCAGGATCACTGAGTTTAACTCCTGGTCCTGCACAGGACATCCCCAAGAGTCACACCATGTGCCTGACAGCAGTGTCCAAACGCCTCTTGAGCTCTGCCAGGTTTGGTGCTGTGACCCTTCCCTGGGGAGCTGTTCCAGTGCCCAACCATCCTCTGGGAGAAGAACCTTTTCCTGATATCCAACCTAAACCTCCTCTGACACAACTTCAGGCCATTCCCTGAGTTCCTGTCACCGTCACCACAGAGCAGAGATCAGTGCCTGCCCCTCCTCTTCCCCTCAAGAGGATGCTGTAGCTACAGTGAGGTCTCCTCTCAGTCTCCAGGCTGAGCTGACCAAGTGACCTCAGTGACTCCTCACAAGGCTTCCCCTCCAGACCCTTCACCAACTTCACTGCTCTCCTCTGCCAGTGTTCTGCACACACTGCACATCTGCACAGCAAGACCTTTATACAGTAATGCAAAATAAAACTAACAGGATATTTGAAAAAGCAGTAGTATGACTTGGTAAAATGTAATAAGGACAGAAATTGACAGATTCTAGGGCTAAGTAGGATAACTCAAAAGAAGACAAATTGTTTCCCAAAAATTAACTCTTTTCTTATCCTTCTGAACCACAGGACAGGAAAGAAGGAATTCAGAATGATGATGATGAAACACACTGAGGGATGCAAACCTTTCAGTCAGTCATTCAGCAAAAAAGTGTTGGAAGCCATAGAATGATGACAGGACGCTAAAAAATGTAACACATAAAATGCTAAGCCCATTACATATTTTGGTCGCTGCTCTTTTTGTCACTCGTACTTTTACATAATCAAAATTCTATGTCCATGCAGTAACACTGCTGTTCTTTTCCTGCTCTCTGGCCCAATAAAGTTACCATAATCTGGGAATTTTAACAAAGAATACCCATCTTGGTCTCAAGTGAAGGGAAGACAAATTGATATTCAGGCCACAGTCCAAGCATGCCCAGTGACCCAGTATATTTACAAATATTACATAACCTGAAGTCAGAAAATAACATGGAGTAACACCCTGAGATCTTTTGAATAACTATCTTAGCAATAAACTTAGAAATACAGATATACACAAGTTATTTAAATTCAGGTGATCTTGAGAGAGATAAATAAATGAAATAAATAAAATTTATTTCACACTAAAAAAATCTTGCAAGTAAATGCTTCAGTTCAGTGGAATTCTAATTATATAATCAAGTGCAAGACACATATGAAACAGCCAGCAAAAAGCATTAGAGAAGGTCTGTCTCACAGCAAGGACCATTTTGAACTAGAGATACAACACACAAAGAAAGGCAGCTGTGACCTGGATTTTACCTGAATATTTTCACTTTTCCTGACTTGAAAGAATTTGTGTATTAGCCAGTAATATAAAAAAGAACAATGAGCAAGCCAGTGAGCAAGCCAAGACTTCTAAGAAATAAAAATTACTGCCCATAAACAGTAAATCTGATGCATTTAGCAACCACCTAGGGCACGCAATAGCAATTCAATGCAGTTCATCTGCACATTCTTCTGCCTGAGAAATTCCAGACAGAAATACAGCTGCTCCAGGGCTGCTGGCCTTACAAACCACTCTCTTACAGCTTCTGTCCACATTTTCTAACTTAAATATGAAACTTGTGACTTTGCAACCATAGTACTAATCTATGCGTCACATTACAGGCAAATACTGCAAATAATTTCAAATGCAAATTAGATAAATTGACTTCTGATAGAAGGTATTTTTATAGTAACACCTACAAAATATCTTGATAGCAAGACTTTCAGACTATAGAGGACAATTTGTGTTGATTTGCCTACTCTAAAGTAAAAATGTTGGCAATAATTTTGTTATTACAGTACTTATTTCTAGAGCATCTATCAAAGTAATAAACATAAATCCAAATATACTGAGAGCATCAATTACTGTGTGAGCTGAAAAGCAATCAACTTCAAAGTTAATCTGGACAAAGTAGTTTACTTACAGCATTAACAATTATTATTACTTGAAATTCCAGGAATGCAAGGAGAGTGTAGCTGAAAATAGGACTGCTTGTCACATAAACATGCTGTCTTTATCTAGGGATCAAAAACACAGCTGTGAAAATACTGTAAGTCTTGTCCAGATGAGAAAAACCCAACCTAAGCTGGTGCAGACAAAAAGCTCAAGGAGAGAGAGACTCAAACTAGCAAAGCCACATCTTGGTAAAGCATATGTTGTATGTCTACAATACTTTTAACACATGCTAGAACATACTGGATGCATTATCACATTTATTGCCTTGACAACAAAGCTATACTTAATAGTACAGGGTAGTCCTTGTTCAAAAGAACTAAAATTCAAGAGGAAGTAATTGAAGTATCAGCTGCATTTTCAGATGCAATCTGAGAAGGTTTTCTGGGAAGCTAACAAAAAGACAGAATTGTTTAAAATTTATTGGTTAACTAGAAGTCCTTCCCAAATGCTGCTCTGTGCCTGGCGAAGCAATTCAAATAAAGGAAAAATAAAGAAATCTATTTAAAATAAAAAGTGTTTATTAAAAAAGGGTATTTGAAAATAAAACCTTTCCATTTTTCAGTTTTCATGTTTTTGTCCTTATAGCTGAGGATCAAAAACGAATTTTAAAGCCAATGGAAACAGAATGTGCTGCAATAACCAAGTATATTTGTCTCCTACAAGTTTTTAAAAAACACCACATTTTCTCCAGTACTGATCTTGAATACTGGATTTAGGAAGGTTCTCTTGAAAATACCTTGTATCAAGCTGCACTTGGCCTCAAGTACTAAATTCTCATCATTATTTAGCATAAAGGCATATTTTCTTACTATTGTTCCATGGTATCTCAGGTTCTTTCTACCAGAAAATCCCTGAGGTACACAAAAATATTGCCCTTACTTTTTACCTTTCTAATGCATGGCATAAAACAACTTTATTTCTCTATTTAGAAGACTGTCATAAAAACACTAAGATGTTTCTACAGGAAATACTCCAGTGAGAATTTGGTTTATTCCACATACACCACATATGATTTCGACAGCTTCCAGTCTTTAAAACAAAGTCCTAAGGCAAATAAATAATTTTCATTAGCAAATGAATAGAATGAAATTAATTACTTTATGTTTTCATTAACTTACTAATGTAAACAATCTGTTTAGGATGCAATAATAAACCCAGAGAATTTACATGCAGAAGTGAATTAAAAGAAAGACTGAGATTCCCAGCTACTCACAGATTTGGTTCTTTTAGAAATCAATTTATTACTATATTTTGAACTTATAATTGGACTAGGTGGACTAGGTGGACACAGCATAACCTTATCAGACTTGTACATGTTTATCTGAGAAAAAAATTTCAACAGCCATTATGAGTATGTATTATGTTGATCATGTATTCAGCTAAGGCTCTCACTCATTTCAAACCATGCTCTGTTCTAGGCACCTTCAGCAGATGTGGCACTGACACGTATTTGGAACAGAACTTTAGCTCTAAAAAATGCAGCTCTTGGTGTAACAGAGAGAAGCTGAAGAGCTCAGCACTATGAAATGCAGTCCTGCTTACAACCACAGACTGGTTTGGACTGGAAGGGACCACAGAGATCATTCCTACCCCCTGACATGGGCAGGGACACCTTCCACTGAACTGGGCTGCTCAGAGCCCCAACAGCAGAATGAACCTCACAGCACCAACAAAAGGTTTTTGAGATCAAAATGTTAAATCAAGGCACTTTCCAATCTATGTGGCTGCTGTGTATAACCAGTAACATGTACACGTCCATCTAAATGAACACACAAAAACGTGCATCCTGCCAACTATATGAAAAAATGTCATTTTTGACTGCAGGTCAACCCCTACAAAGAAATTGATAAAGATGTTTAAAACCTACCTGAACTCTAACGTTAGAAAAGGGGCATTTGTGGGGATTTTTTCCCAATCTTTTGAATGGAAACCAGAAATGAGAACAATGTCCCTAGAAAATCATGCTTACAAATAGAGGCCATGGGAAACTATTTATTCCTACAGAATGAATACATTTCCTTTATTCTCTTCGTGACTGTGATATAATGCATGCAAAAGTATGTATTTTATTTTATAGATTTTATAACTAACATCATCTCTACTTTTGCTGAAATACCTTACAGGATTATATCCTCAATCAGGAAAAGTGAGTAATTCTTTTCAGAACTTCATTAAGATAAAACAGATTAGTGAAAATTGTGATGTACGCATTTAGAGTTTATTCCAGTTTGACTTGTTAATTCATATTTTTGTTTCTAAAAACTCACCCCGAACTAAATAATAACAATAAACTCACACTGAATTCCATTAAAGATGGAATCTTATATTTTGATTGTCTTGTTTTAAGCATAGCCCTGAAAAGGTGGAAAAATCAGACCACTGCTGCCAGTCAACATAAGATTTTATGGCAGCCACATATTAGATTAACTACAGAACTATATTTAACCCAAGAAGATAGGGTCCCATTTATGTAATCCTACTTTAGGAGCTTCTAATGAGTTACTGCAGCCTAACCCAGATATGCCTGCCAGCAAGTTCCCAACTCTTTCACGTCAACTCAATGATGAGAGTACAATTTCATTGTAAAAATTGCTGCATAGCGCGAAAAGTACTCTTGTTAAACACAGAAATCATCAATATAATCAGTAACCTAAAAACAAACCTCTGCCTAATTTAGTCCATATTTATAACACAGATTCTTTATTTGTATTATATTTGCTATCTAACTATAACCAGTGTTATTAAAGAAGAGATTCTTAAGGGAGAGAAATACGTAGTCAATGGAATTAGGTAAATAAAAACTTGGTAAGTTCCTTGACACTAGAGGTTTCACTAGATAGAGCAGATGCCTGCATTTACAAGTCAATGAACACATGTAGAAATTACTGAAAGATGCTTGAGGACTCAAATTATACGTTGAGTTATTATCACAGTGGCCTCTTTTCACCTTGAAAATCTACTGACAAGGATGCTCATCCATCTTAGAAATGTCTTCATCTTTCAGAGAGCATCCTCTGAGAGTCAGGCTTCCCCAGCTGAGGGTCCTGCATCCCACCACCTGCCCAGCAGGCACATATGGCATGTGGGGATCAGAGGGCCAGGGTGAGCGCCGTTCACGCGGCAACATCTGCCAGCTGATCAAAAGTGGCATTAATGAAATGCTAAAAGCAGTTTAGTTCACTCCTGCATGCTCAAAGACAGCTGTAGTGACAAAAGGTGTATGGGAAGAGCACCACATTAAGATTATAGATGGGAAAAGCAGCAGAGAAAAGGATGAAGCTCCAGTCATGCTTTCTGACCCAAGTCATCTCCAAACAACCTGCCAAATACATTCATACTACTGACTGAAATGAACCACAGCATGAAATGCAAAACTGTGATGTAAAAAACAAGGACAGGAGTAATACTACTAAAACCAGAATAAATAGTTAAAAATTCATCATTACAATTTGTCATTGCATCACACAACTTCAGTTCCTGTTGTTTACAGATCTGGTTGTGTTGAAAGGGTTCCTCACTTGAAGTTCATCTCGATAAATGATCCCACAAAAACAAATGTTCAACACAAAAACTGGGATCACATATAATTTATATATAATTATATGTATAAAAATAGTTCAAATTTCAGTGTCACTAGTTGCTTTCTCTGCACTGTGTCTGCTGATACTGCATATACACGAAAAGCACTGAAAATGCAGTTCAAAGAGATGTAGTTTCTGAACATCACATTTTCTCTGGGGCACTAGGATGCCTTTCTCTATTATTATACCAGGTCCACAGATTTCAAGATTCAGAGCAGAGCAACTGCACTAGGCATGGAGAACATGGAATTCCCAAGACCAAACAAGGCCAATGGACCATGAACATAGTATCTTGGCTTCAAATACTAATTTGCAAAGCTGAATTTGAAATACAGTGGGAAGTGCTTTTACTAATTTAGCCCCTCACAAAGGAAACAAAGAAGTGCCTCAAAGATAAACAGCTTACCTTTATTTTACATAAGTATTTTCTTAAAAACTTTATGATATGAAAACAAGTAATGGCCTGCAGTCTAGCAGAAATGTTGTCATTGGCTTGGTTGTTCACATGAAATACATTAATTTTAATGCAGTTTTCTCTGGGAGAGACAGAGACGTGAATCCTCCTCCATGACCCGGTCATTCAGAGAAAAGGGGCCAGTCACTGAATCATCTCACAAGCTACATCTTTGTGTATATCATATTCTGCACAATGAGGTGACAGATTGAGAAGGAAAAGTCCAAAAGTTAATTTTCTATAAATGTGGTTTCAATAAACAGAAAGATTGATTTTTAGCATTCTTCTCAAGCTCAAGAAAGCTAATATGTATCTCCAAGAAAAAAACAATACCATCAGTAGAAAACCTGGCATTAAACAGTGACTCAGCATGCTGACTGAGCCTCAAGTCTGAATAAAGTATTTATAACATATTCAAAATTTAGAAGGGTGGTGCACTCACTCAAAGAAAAAAAGAAAAGGTATTAGCGAGCCAGTAGTAATCGAACTAAAAGCAAAAATTATAAATTAGAAAATACGTAGCTTGCTATTTAAAGAAAGAAGAAAAGGTCATTTTTCTTAATGCAAGGGCAATTCAGAAAGAATCATTTAACAAAAACACTGTAAATACTCTGTAAATTTGAAGTCATCCAACATGACATGATCTTGAAGTAAAAAGCTGATGTTTGATTCAGAAAGATAAATTCCATGCTTAGCACCAGCAAAATTTATTATAAAATATATTTCTTTGGCGTTATGAAAGTAAATTTGAATCTGATTACTAACATTTATTATTAAAAATGTATAGGATACATTATATTATGAATATTCATGAAAGTTCATCACACAAATGCAAGATGATCTGTGCAGACTGAAATATATGTTCTATCCTCAAAGAAAGATAATCTCAATGGAAGAAAAGAAGCAATTACATGAAAAGGAAATGCAGAATGAAACACATACCAAAAAGAGCTGAAACTCGAGTTACACAGGAGGCTTAGGTGCTTCATGAATAAAGAAGGAAGAAAATCTCAGTAAGTGAGAAATGATGCTATGAAGAAAAAAGAGGTATACAATAATGCAGATTATTGTACAGTGACATAAAACAAGAGCATATAAATTCTACTTGTGAAAAACAGAATGACTGTTAGCCAGGTTAGAAAATGCAAAGCTGAGCTCCAGCTTACAGATCAACACTATGAAGGTGGCATCTTCCTACTGGCTCTGCACCTTGTCCAGAAGGATGACAAAGGAATTTATTCCTTTCCTGCCATGTGGATAAGCAGAACAATAACTAAACGACCATTAGTTTTGAGTACACTGCTTTCTGCCTTATCAGGAACAGGATGATAGTTTTGTCTCCTTGACATACTTCTATAGCCAGCACTCCAAACACAGACACAGGAAATCACATTCCCTTGGCATTAAGGATGAAATAAATTTCTGCACAGAGACTATTATTCCCCACACATATACTCAGGAACAGAAGTAGAGTCAAATTCTGATCCAGCTGGCAGATTGTCTCTTTGCTAGCTGCAGTGATGAAGACATCAATTCTGAACTGTATTGCTCAGCATCACTACAGGCATACCCAAGGCAAAAATCACTCAAATATAAAAGTCTGGCCACATACTGCAGGTTAAGGCTGCTGTAAAACCCAATGTTCTTAGAAATGCTTTCCTTTTTTTTTTTTTCTTGTAGTAAAAAAAATTGATTGTTCACATGATTTTCAACATAAACACCATAGCAGCCTACTCCAACATTACAAAACCAAAGAAACTCAAAATTTAATGGAACTGCCTAAGTAATGAAGCTTTGATATTTTATTGATTTGCTTGAAACTGTGAATTGCCAAAACCAAAACACTGTTTTAACCTGAAAGTCCCATTGAGATCATATTGCATACTACACTGTGAGTTTATTCCAAGCTGTTTGTTAGCAAAAACACTACTAAAAGCATGCAGAAAAGGCCTTCCAACCTCTGCTTGCCATATTTACAGGATAAAGCCTCATTTTCACATCTGCAAAGGTACTACCTAGTCTAGTTTGAAGCCCAGATGACAGAACCAAAGGTTGGAAGTCTTCAGTGCCACTCTACAGCTCTGCAAGTCAGGATTTCCTGAAACTCATTTCCAACATTCCTCTTGGATTAAGGTATTTATTAGTTTATATTTATTTAAACAGCACAACAACTTGCTCTCCTAAGTCAAACAACCCTAGATACCACAATGCAGAATATTAGCTAACCAGATAATCACAGAACATCCTGCTCCAATGGGATCTATAAGCTTCATACAGCACAGAAAATGGTGCTGGGACATACTTTAAAATATCTGAAAAAATAAGTACTCCTTAACAAAGGGATGTCAAGCTAGAGTGCATTTGGTCTTTAACTGCCTGCATGTTGAAAGGACAGAAGTGGTCAAAGAAAGAAGACTAGGGACAAACCAGGGGATCTGCAGTCAGAAAAGTGAGTGCATGTGCAGGACCAGGTTCCAAAGGGAATAATTTTTTGCTGTCAGTGAGTCATAACATCTCAGTGGAGCACACTGAAAATATTTACCTGACAAAAAAAAGTAGGGACAAAAATCCAGAACTACTTGACATTTTCCGTAGAGGAGAAATTATTAATAGTCACAGAAGCCTTGCTCAGGAATTTTAACATGTGCTTCAAACCATCTCTCTGCTCTTGATGTTTTGTTTGACCAGTCGAGTACAATTTTATTTCTCACCCCAGAAGTGTCACAAGACAGAGCTTCAGTGTACCACAGGTCTCTAAATTGATATCCAACTGAAGCACATGTGGAGGATAGGCCTGCAGTTTACTACAACAGATTAAGAACACAATCAGCTTAACTTTGACCTCTCCCAAATTTATGTTAAGATGAAATGTTTCTCATCTCTGTAACTGTGGCTTTTATAAAGACAAAGAGTGAGGTCTTTTTTCCTCTGGAGTTGCATATGTGTTCTTTGCACAGCAAGTTACAGTGAGGACAGCAATTGCCATGATCCTGTAGCAATGGTGTTTGCCCTCAGCACCTTCAGCCACTTCAATGCATGTGACATGCAGTATTTCCACCAAGCACCTTGGAGCCAAGTACAGTTTTAAAAGCCACAGAAAAAATTAACAACAAAGGTCTGAAAACGTTAAGAGAGACAAGCTGATCCGTTACTTAGAAAAAATTAAATCCTATTTGCCAAAACCAGGTAAGATCTTGGCACCCAATGCACAACACCTGAGGATTTCCACACTGATGTAGGTCTGCTGATCGCTACCAAAGCACGAGCATTATTTTCCCTTCATTATGTGCTCCAAGCAACATGAAAGCTGTAGGGATACACACTACTAACAGAGTCAGTAACTCAGAAAGACTCAGAGTCAGACTCAGAAAGATCAGTCTCAGAACTGACTGTTTTTTCAGTAGCAGGAGCACCCACCACCTGCGCAACTCACAGACTTGAACCAAACACTCACTTCCAAATATCCACCTGCAGGCTCACAGAGCTGTAGTGAACTGATAAACCAGCGCTCTCAGGGAAACAGTCACAGCCTTCTTTAGTGCCTTAGCCATCTCAGTGGCAATGAGGGCAACACTGCATGTACACACTGTGAGAACTCCTCTGCTTCAAAGGCACAGCCATTTCTTGTCATCCAAAACCTACTAGCGACTGGGATGTGGTAAGAATATATCCCACATCCTGCACCCAAAGTGTCAGCAAGATTCTACAGCAATTATCAACACAGGCAAAACCACATAGCCAGGAACTGTGGTCTGCCAGGTTAGCATACAGAAGATCTCCTTCATGACCAGTGAAAAACTCCAAGTTCAGAAACAAACACAGAATTATTTCTTGTGCATCTCCAGTGCCTTCTACATGTTGTCTCCACCTTCTAGAAAACTTCATCCACGTCAGGTCTGTCACCAAGTAGAACAGACTCAAGAGAGCACACACAACTGCATCAGTGGAAGAAGAATACAGCTCCTGAACACTGTAGTCTACAGAAAAATGCTAAGAAATAAGTCCTAGGGCAGTTCAAATGAAAGGGTTTGGCACGTGAACTGAAAAGAAAACAAAGGACAACCAATGAAGTCCTGACAATAGATATGGATGATACAAAGCTTTGTTACAAGATATTCACAGGTAGGTTTAATGATTCTCAGAACTACAATATAACCTGATTGTATTTATTGACATTGTAATTCATGAGTGTACTGTGTTGGTTTTATACCAATATAAAGAATTAATACCACAGAAGAAGGTCTGTGCACTTCTTCAGTCACTAAAGTTTTCTTCTGTGGTTCCAAAGTCACATTTGTCTACTAAAATTCTTAGAATACATACAAGCACCAACTTGCAATCCCACTTTTCAGGGCAGGTTTCATCAGTTAGAAACATGTGCTGCACAGGCCATGCTAAAAGCTGGGGGAAAAAAAATCCAAACTCTCGGCTTTATTGCAAATTATTTACTGCTGATTAAAGAATGATATATATAACAAAGCCCCAAAACTGTAGCAGCTCTTCCCATGCACAGCAGTCAGGGTCACAATGAGTGTAACTCCTACTGTCAACCTCACTGCCTAGACTGGTTGTTATTTACAGCCAGTGCAAATTCAGAATACATGCAATAAAGGTGATGAATTTATGGATGAAGGATCCATGTTATACAGACTGTAGCTGAGATCAGAATCAAATGAGTCAGTATCAAGAAGGTTCTTATTTTTCTACTTAAAAATGTACTACCTTTGCAAGGGAGAAGCCATGACAACATTTCTATCACCCACAGGGTGGGGTGCATCTCAAACAATATGAAACAGGAAAAAGAAAAAACTGCTTTGTGTAATTCAAAACCCCCAAAAATAAGCTTCATATTTCACAGCTTCACTGTTAAAGAATGTATCGCAAACTTAATGATTCCTTCCACATTAAAAAAAATTATATCAGAAAACAGAATGACACGGCTTAATCTGTGCAGAACATGCACTCCTCCATCATGACAAGCACAACAAAATAAGAACATGCAGCATTTTGACATCAACAAAGCTTCCTACATAGACGCCCACTCTTTCTTATTTTCTCTGCAGCATATTCTTTTAACTCACTCATTTATTTCTGCATCTTTCTCACCATTCTTGACTTATCTACTTCCCATACAGCTTCTTCAGACTTGTTTTCACATGAAGACTGACCATGGAAATAGTTACTCCCTTACAGACAGTTCGGAATACAGCATCCATTTTAATTTTTCCTTCTGCCGCTCTATTTATATACCAATAAAAATAATTTCCTTGAGAAACAGCGACGTTATTCCAGAGTATCTGAAATAAATAGGGCAGGAGAGTTATTCTGCAGATTTAAGCTTCATGCTGTGATAGATTCACACATTTGGTCCCACCTCCCAGTAAGGAGCAGGCAATTACTGCATTCCAGTGCAGGACCATGGATTTTTTCCAGCTGCCTTAGTCCACATGCAAGTTACAGCTGATTCTGGCAGCTGAAGCAGCAATGCATTTGTGCATCAGATGTGCAAAGGTTAGGCATACTGGACTGAGCAAACTGGGGGGGTTCTGCACATTAGAATTCTTGTTCTTGACAATCATGGTATTTACAGCTCTGCTTTACTGATTTTATACTTACAGATCTAAATCTTAAGAAATTAACTGTATTTATTACCTCAAGTGATAAGGGAACACATCCCTCTAAAGGTTTTAAGATCCTTCTCTGCTTTGTGTAAGGAAGCAGTAAAAAACTGGAACCCTGTGTTGTTTTTGTGCGATTTGAAGGATTAGCCTCTTCTCAGTTCCTGGACAATACATATATTAAGTACACTAAGTGCTGTGATTAGAGCTTAAACACTCTTTAAATCAGACACCTCTAACACATCCCCTTGTAAAGCGTAATTTATCATTATTATGCAATTATGTTAAAGTGCTAGTATGGAGGAATCCTCTATTTTACCCAGTTCATCAGATAGGTTGTCTGTCACAGATTTATCTGTATATTAATTCTTTAAGTATTTTCTGAGTACACACAAAATTCTCAGTATTTTAATTTTTACTCTTAAAAACCACGGCTTTTTTACCCAATACCTAGATTCTTAATAGCTCAATAAATAAATAGACTAAATCTAGCTCACATATACCTAGATATTCCATGGCAATGGTCGTGGTTCCCTTTTGAATGCAGAAGTAGGCATCTACTTTTTAGGCTATACATCTAGGGATAGCTAAAGAAAAAAAAAGATGGAGGAAAAAAATGTACTAAAAATCCTAAAAATATTTCAAGCTTTCTTACACAGTGGACAGTAGCAAAAAAAAAAAAAATGCAAGCAATAATATATACACAAAGTATCTGTTATTGATATAAAGACTGGGTTGGTCCAGTTAGCTGAATGCAGGAAAGCTTTGCACTTTTGCTGCAAGAAACAGTAATAGCTCCAAACTCCTGGCTGGTCAAATGCAGAATCTAAGAATTTCTGAGAAATTACAGCAGATGATGGCAATCTATTAAAAAAATCCAAACAAAGCTAGACCAAACCCAAAATAAACAAACAAAATCCCCACCACCAAACCAAATTAGAAAACATTAATAAAGGGATATAATAAGTTTTAAAAGGTACAGTGAGTTGTCAGGAATAAAATTGTGCAAAAGGTTCATTTTCCAAGGTGACTCATGGCAAAGAATACAAGTTCATGCCATTCATTGGTGAAATTTGACGAAAAATACAAAAAAGGCTCATCTAACCTCTGCAATCAAGCATATATGTCTTAAGAGTTCTGGAGCGGGAGATTTATTTTCAAGATTTCAGCCATTTCACACATGCAGTTTGAAATTGTCCAACAAATGCAAAAATTAGTCATAGGGGACTCAGAGACAGCAGAAGCCTTTAAGGCTCATTTCCGTAGGAAGCCAGGCTATGGCAAATGTAATTAAAGTTCTTACTAAGAGTGTGCCATTTTACTAAAAAATTCAGAATTACCAGGACAGACAGTAAGTGTTGGGGCACAGCATCCCATCCTCCCATCCAACGTGGTAGAGGCCAAAGCCTCATGCAGAAGCTAATAGGATCATTATCTTCAGAAGGATTATGCTGCACAGAGAAGCTGAAGTCTGCCTTTGTGAGAAATAAGTCCATCATCCTTACTAGTCAGCTGAATTATTTTCTTTTGCCAAAATGCAGATAAATTATCACTTGGGTCTTCTTTAATATGAGTGCATCTCAAAGAACATTGATGTAAGAAGGTGTAAAATGTATTAGCAGATCTTTTTTTTTTTTGTTCAAGAACTAGGGAGTCCAGAAAAGGATTCAAGAGGAAAAAGTAATTAATTCTTTTATAGGAAATAAAAGTCTGCCATACTAAATTAGCAGAGTATAATTATAATATAGTCTACACCTAACAAGCTTAGCAATGAATGTTCTACAGGAAATGGTAAGCTATGACTCAAGTAGATCAACATAAGGTAAAAACATTGTGAAAGTGCTGCTTTACACCTTGATATGGAAAAAAAGGTCTGTTCTTGCGTTTTCATTTCTCATTTCTAAGCAATTTAAAGAAGGAGTACCTCCCAACACACTTTCTCCATTCTCATAGGGATGATAGAGTGTTTACATCCAGACAATGCAGAAGTACTACAGGAAGCACTTACTTCAAAAGCAGAGAAGTACTTGTATCTTAGGGACTCAAACAGAATGAGAATCACTGTCTCACAAAGTAAAACTTCACCCTAGAAACATGACCTGATTAGACTCAGGGTAGACATGCATCACATCACCACAAGTATTTATAAACATGGATAATAAGTTTGTTCAGAGAATTAGCAGTTCACAAGAAAACAAGGCTTGTACCTCTGGGTGGTAGTTAAAATACAAGCTAGTGAGAAGAAATGCAAAATATTGGACACTTTTTTGCATAAACAGAAGCATTACAGAGCAGTAAATAAAAAGCTGAATGCTGCTCTAGATAGAAAAAAGAAAAAGAAAATAAAGTCTCAGCCTCATAATCCCTGACATTTTGGAAAGTCTTAGTGAAATAGTCTAGTTAGAGAAGATGTTCCTTGTTCTGACTGTTGAAGAGGAAGAATAAGATAATTTTGGAAGAATCCACAGAGGATTGTTCTGCAATGGCTCACTCTTACTCTCATCATATAAACAATAATAATAATAATAATATTAACAATAGTACCTCAGTTTCAATTGCACCAACATACCAGCTGGCTCACCTATCTTAAAATAAATAATGTTAGGATTAAATTTTAGCGTGTTACACTCACAGGGGAAAATGAAAAAATCACCTCCTCACCTGCACAGAGAGCAGTCAAAGCAACCGCATATGCAGACAGTGTCCACAATGAAGGCTGGCAACTACTGACCATAGCCAAAGGGACACCATTTATTGAGGTTACACCCAGGAAGCCAAGCATTTCATCTGCAGCACATGCTGAGCATCAGCACTAAATCAAAAGTGAAACTGCTAAATGCAGCTCTGTGACTCTACTGACACTTCCTTCCTGGATGCAAAGGTAACAGTTATCACAAGTGCAACTCAAAGCTTTCAATAATAATGTCTTGCCAAACGCAAGTTCAATTTAAATGGCAGTAGCAAATATGAAAATACTTTCTGAAACAGCTCTTATTTCCCTTAATGTCAAGGTAGCAGGCTAGAAGATGGGCAAGATGGTGTTAAAATGGGCTACAAATGAGAAGAAAACTGAACAAAAACTTCAAAGATTTAGGAGAGACATCTTGATTCTCCTACAGTTGTGGCTACGTTCAGTATTTAGTAGGGAACAAGTAAGCAACACATGAAAAAATACATGTAATAAAAATAGTTCCTCTCTTAATTTCACACTGATTACAGAATGCCAGCTTGGAGATTAAATACATAGGTTTTTAAAAACATCTCCAAGAAAGAATTAACTAGTATTTAGTCTTCTTATTATCAGAACAAAACAAAGATGTCCTTCAGCCATTTTCCACTAAAAACAAAGTAAAATCAAAGCAAAGTCAATGTTGACTGTCTGAGGATGACATAACTACTACAACAAAGTCTATTCATTACTTATAAATATTTCACCATTTAAGTGATTTTTGCCTCACTTTCAGACTTTCCCCTCCAGAAGCTGGTTTCAGTTTATAGGGTTATTCAGCATGTTAAAAGAACAGCACCAAAAAAACTGCATGCGTATATGTGTTTACATTTTTATAGAATGTGCATTAGGCAACTCTCTCTTAAAGAGATAAATTAGAAATTACTACTCTATATCTTTGTTTTCATTGACACCTAATTTCCCATTGTGAACAATATACAAGAGTGATACAATTTCCTGTGAACCAACAGAACAAAAAATAAAATAACAAGATTCCGCTGTTTTCCTCACTACATCAAGCACCTTATCCATTCCTGTCTAACATAAGAGCTCCTGGTGGGAGCTTCCCAAATACATCTGGTTCTTAACGTGCATCTATGCATGTGTTTGAGAGCTCACGTGGTAAAGAAATAATGCATCAAATCCAAAGGTAGCTGTGGAATTAAATGCCAGATCTATGAGCTTGGATTGTATCGAGAGGAAAAAGGGAAGACCTCACCTACCACAGTACATGGGAGAAGCTGCTCTGCAGCTGCCATTCTTATTAGACAAAAAGAGATTAAATATCGCAAGTAAGGAAGAAACAACCAAATTTTAGTGATTTCTGAGAAAGGCCTACAAATGCGTTCCCTCTGCCAAAGACAAAGTTCTCTGATTTACGATAATGTGCAGAGGATGGAAGTATCATGGAAAATAGAATTAATGAAAAATTTGTTTAAACTACTTCTGTGGTTCCATTTTGCCCCACTGACAATGAATCTGTATGACTTTTATTGAATTGTTATAGATTTT
This sequence comes from Turdus rufiventris, assembly GCA_013186435.1. NCBI lineage: Eukaryota > Metazoa > Chordata > Aves > Passeriformes > Turdidae > Turdus > Turdus rufiventris. The sequence goes on along the minus strand of PYHW01010641.1, from coordinate 314,935 downwards.
TCCCTATTACTGAAGTTATGGTGATAAAGTCTGCTATTTAAAAAAAAAAAAAAAACTTAGGAAAAATTAAACAGAAGTAACAAAATTTACATACAGGAATAAAACTTCTATCAGAAGTTGGATGGAAAAGAATGGATGGAAAAAAACCCACTTTTTTTTTTTTTTAGGTCATTAACTCAAGACGTTCTATTAACATGTGAAGAAAACAATGATCATGAAAAACCAATTTTCGTTACTAATGCTGAGTAAGACTGCAATAAGTACCCTAAATCAACAACCGTTCTAAATATCGAACTTTCTATTTTATGAGAAACAAAAGAGATAGAATGTGTTTGTGCATATCAGCACACAAAGCTGCAATTAAGGCTGAATATTGTACCTTGAAAATTGAGCAGAACGGTTAATGGAAGTTGAGAGAAAAAAAAAACAGGATTACAGAAAAGAACATGAGGAAGAGTTTGATGTTTTCTTTGCTTGATGGCAGAGCAACTTTGGTTCAAAGTTAATAAATGGAGATGCAATAATCAGTGGTACCTCCCCCAATATCCTCTTAGACAGAGGCAACATGCAACCAACCTTGCTTTTATACAAATGGGCAATCCAATCTCACATTCTTCAGCATTATCTGCTCCCTGACATGTATTTATGCCAGCTTCATCTGGCCTTGCACTATCCAGAAATACAGCCCAGGCCTATTTCTTTCTTCATACACTTGCTACTCCTACATCTCCCATCTTCTGTCATAATCTAACCAAAATGTTCTAAAAGAAAAAAAATCTGTACATGAAAGTAACTATAAACATTTGCATACTGACAAATAATACTTAAAGGCAGAAACTGACAGCAGAGCTGGGATGAACTGCAATGAAGGTGGTGCTGTGCACATAAATGCACTAACTGTGAAAAACAAAATGTGAGCTTGAAAGACATGGACTCTAAGAGAAGAATCTTAAGGAACCTCTGCTCCATCGCTGTGTCCCAGGATTAGCATTTTCATAGAGCACATCTCTTTCAATTCAAGCCTCATTTATACCTCAGGTTCAACATGTGGGCTCTTTTGAGGGCATTTCCAATTCTTGCATTCCAGTAACAACAATCTAAGACACTAAAGGAGCATTAATTTAAGCGGAGAGTGAGCATTGCCCAGCATTTCCAAAAAGCAAATGGAAATAAAAAGCCTTTATGTACGTGCAGGAGAAGTTAAAATATGTTAGGTAAACCAATGGTCTCTTACAGTACTTGTGTCTCAGCCAGCACCACACAAGCCCCAGTGCCTCAGTGAAGGAGCCCTAGGGCAGCCTCCTTGAATTTGTGAAGCACATCTCCAAACAGTGGCCTCCTCATCCATAAGAAGAATCACCTCTTCCATGAGATTCAAGATTCTTGGCCCTTCTGTTTAAATCTCCAAAATATGTATTCAAAGATTAGATTCATATTAACAATCTAACTGCGTGTACCCACCCGGAAACAAAAAACTCAAACCCCAAAAGACCCCACACTACCTCAGGTGCAAGAAACACAGTCATCCCAGTGGACCAAGAAGTACAAAGCAGAAACTGAAAACAAATGTTCTAAGCCGTACAGAGTATCCCAGCTTCTGTATCACAGTAACTCATTTTAGCATTATTAACAGTAAGGCATGTGTTTTTTCAATGCAGAACAAAAAACATCTCAAAAGATAATTAAGGAAGAATTTAAAAGTCTTTAGAAAAACCTTCCTGCCTAAATGTATCATGAATTAGTGTATCTTACAATCACAAACCATTTATTTTCAGCAGATTTTGGAAAACTAACACAAAGATATTCACCCCTTGCCACAACGGAATGGAATGGAAGCTCACAGAGATGGAACACAGCAGACCCTAATATTAATAAGCATTACAGAATCCAACTCCTGCATAAATATATAGGCACATCAAGCCTACTGTTAGAACTGAGTAAGAAGAGGCATTACTGTGTATACATGATGGGTTCTAAGAGTAGGGCAGAGATCTCATGGAGCAAAAGGAATCTCTGAATGAAGCGGGTCTCAATTCCTTCTCCCTTACAAAATTTGCTAGCATTTCTTTTCTTTCTTCTTCCAATAATTCTATTGATTTTAAAATAAATAAATACAGTCAGTTATAACTAGCATCATTTTTTATGATTGATCAGGCAGTGTGGTGCATGGAAGTCATCAGTCAGGCTAGTAAATATATAAAAAACTAACAAAAATAATTATTGCTTGTTAGTTAAGCCTGTGTTCATCCTCCTCTAATTCAGAGATCCTGCAAATATGCAGTGATTTGCAGGCCTAGCCACTGCTTTAAGGGCAGATGGAAAGAACTTTCTTTAAAATCTCACCCATTCACTAGAATGAACCAGTCTTGATGGGGAACCAAGACAGAAAAATTACAGTGTGTGCAGCTACTCCTCTGATCCAGCCCCCTGGAGTGATCTGTTCTGTAGTGTTGCCATAGAAAATGGAAAGGAAGCCTCCAATTAGGGACGAGGTCACATTTAAGCAGAGATATTATGTAAATATCACCCAGCCAGCACCCTGCAAAAATAAAAAAATAGAGGCCTCATCCTGCCAGCCCTCCAAGGGCAGGCCTCGGGTTTGCTCCTGGAGCAGCCCTGCCAGCAGGACCCGGCTCGCAGGAGCAGGTGCCAGCCCCCGAGGCTGTCCGGGGACCCCCGGCCCCGCAGGTACAGCCCGGAGGGGGGCGGGCGGCCGAGCCTCGGGGCCGGGCTGCCCCGGAGCGTCACCCTGCCCTGCCGCGGGCACNAGGCAGCCCCTGCCCCGCCAAGGACTGGCCGCCCTTCCCGAGGCTTCCTCGCCCGTCGGGTCACCGGCACGGACGGACGAGCTGACAGGGGCACAGCCTCGCCCCGCCCCGGGATGCACTTTTTTCCCTGAGGCACCTCGCACGCCCAAAGTCTCCGAGCGCGGCAGCATCCTCCCTCTATCGTTCCATCGCTCCATCCCTCCATCCTCCCTCCCCTGCCGCCCCGTGCCCGCGCCGCCCCCGCATCACCCACTCGTGCCTCCCGCCGCCGCCACTCACCCACTCCGCGTCCGGCGATGGCGGCAGGGCTCGGCCAAGCCCCTGCCCGCTCCTTCCCCGGGAGATCCGCTGCCGCGATGCGCACAGAGCGGTGGCGAAGCACCGCCCGGCAGCCGCACCTCGCTGCCGGCGCCGGGTCCCTCCCCAGCTGTCACCGGCGGCCCGCCCTCAGGGGCGGTGGCGGCCGGGCCCTCCCGCGGCCCCGCCCCGCCCCGCGCCCGCCGCCGTGACGGGTCCATGAGGGGTCCGTGAGGGGTCCGTGAGGGGTCCGCGGGCCGCCCCCGGCAGAGCCGTCCCCGGGAGAGCTGCCCCGGCAGAGCTGCCCCGGTAGAGCTGCCCCGGCAGAGCTGTCCCGCACGGGGCCGGTCCCCCCTTCAGCGGGTGCGGGCACGTCCAGCACAGAGTGCCCAAGAGGATGGACACATTTAATTTTTTATGTCACACAAGAATTAGACCCAGAGTTGTCAGATCAGCTCAGCTGCCGGCCGCCTGTAAATCCTGATGCCATTTGAAACCCGGTTCTTTTGTCAGAATGCAGGAGAATATCAACTTTATGCTCCCGGGCCCAGGCTTTGCTGTGGCTTTCAAACCAGACTGACTCCTCTGTGCCGATTTACATCGCCTGTGAACGCACCTTTACTAAAATGCTGATCGTGGTGATATTTCTGTTGGTCCAGATCCAGTGGTGACCCAGTGAACGCAGCAGAAATGTGATTCTGTGAGCCGGGTACCAAGACCCGGGAGTGAGAAAGGTTATGATAACTGGCTCAGTGTTATCTTGATGGCTTAGGTAGTATTTGTGTAAATTGGCCCCGAATCAGGTAGAACATAAACAAATCTACCACTCCATTTGTTTTGCCGTTGTTGTTGCTGCTGCTGTAGTGCTAGGTTTGTACATAGTTTAAAAGACTAGATGGGAAAAGGATGGGAAAAGGCTATGGGAAAATTGATTTGAAGCAATATACAAGGAACAAGCATCAGCCTCAGAACATTCTCAAAGAAGTAGACTGGCAGAGTTCAGCAGACAGACAGCTCAGGGCAGCGTCACAGGCACAGAAGTTCGAGAAGGGAACACTTCAGATTGCAGGTAAAACTAACTCTATTGATGGCCACACTGAATGATTAAAATCCAAACTGGAATGCGCGTTTTAACAGCCAGGGCAATTAAACAGAAACACCTTTTGAGACTAAAAGGGAACATGCATTGCTGGGCGGTGTGAAGCAACACTTAAATCTCTTTCCAAAGGGAGGCATTTCAAACAGGACCTAAAGGAATTCTTGTAGCCAGAATAACCCCAAAAGTTCTTTCTCTGTAGAGAAAATACTGCTTTTGATTTTAAAATCAATACAAATTCAATGTCTCAGATGGTGCTAATTACTTCATAGAGTTAATTTGTTCCATTTTCTAAGAAAATTTCAGGTATAAATGTTTGATACTTAGGCTTTTTAAAAATGCCAACACATTTATTAGTGGCTGTGTTCCAAGTCTGGATTAATGAAACCAGGATAAGCAGCTTGTTATGCTTTAGCTGCTATCTAACTGTTCTTCATAAGAGTAGGAATCTGGGGCCTTAGTTGTGGCCCTGGTCAGGGACAGAGGAAATTGGAGCTCATAAATTAATATATGCATGGCATTATATTAGTGGTTTGTGCAAGGATACAGTGATGTGTTCTGAAAAAAGTCAGGGTTTGCTTGTAATGGGTTGGTGCATAGGGTTGTTATATGCAAAATATTTTCTTAGTAAATAATTATCTCTTGAAAGTACTTGAAAATAAAGAAAAAAGTATAGTTTATATCTTAGCTAGCACTTTGTTTCACAGTATTTTTCATTAATAGAAGTGTTTGGGTTTGGTTTTGTTTTTTTTTTTCATTAAAACAAATTCGATTTAATTTAAAAGTAAGATGATTATCTTGTCTGCACAGAGTCAAAAATATTATCTTCCTGTCAGACATGGCTCTATAACCTGCTGTTCCATTCAGCTGGAGAGCAACAATCACCTCATGAACCCTAAAACATTCTTTTGAGAGCTTGGAGTTTGATATTCACTGATATCTAGAACCTGAGGAAACCACTGTAGTGTCTGTGCTACACAGATTTACTGTAAAGATGGTCCCATCCCCAAAGAACTAGTGCTGTTAGTGGTCATGGAATAGCCAAGAGACTGACATATTAAGTGAAAGTAAAGATTTATAATCTGGCCTGGATTTTAATTGCCTATTTATTTACAGCAGTGTTGTATCCCACTGGAAGAAAACTACTGGGTCAAGCCCAAGTTCACACTGGAATTCGGTGGGTCAGCCAAAAATTTATCCTGATATATCCTGCTAACTGTGGTGTCCCTGCTGATGTGGGAAGCTTCTGCACAACACAAACAGGGTGTGAAGCTGTGAAATGCAGAAGATGTCTGCAAAGGAAGAGAAGTATTTTGTGCAGCTATCAGCTGATTTATTAACACTGGTTGTTTGGTTAATGTGTTACCAGCTTCCTACTTCTGCTATTAATGACTGGTAAAGCAGACTGAAGTATTGAATCTGAAAAGTGATATGTGAGACATCAGCAAGCGAATACTGGGCTCTGTTCTGAATTCCTTAAAAATCAATGCAAGTTAGTCATTTAATTCGGGAGGAATAAAACTGACTCTTCGAAGTAACACTTTAAAAACGCCCTAAAAACCTTCTGTTAACTTTACGACTATGTAATCTAGAATTAGAAGCACTTTGACTTTATTGCACTCAAGCTGCAGTAATTATGTTAAGTAGAAAGCAAAATAAAATTTCAAAGACAGGTTGTAATTGAGAATTTAATTCATTTTTAATATTGATATTCTCATTTTAAGCCTGCAGAGTAGCAGAAAAATATTAGACTCCTTGCTCTAAATTTGCCTTTTAATCCTAATAAAAATCTCTTGTAAACAGAGGTGGTCCTCCTATTCAGTTAAAACTCAAAGCGTGAGAAGTTTTTAAAGTTTCAGCTCTTTTTGTAATGACTTAGGCTTTTATATTCTTTTATATTCTTTTATATTAAAAAATCCTAGAGCACATTTGAAACTGGTTTACACAGAGGTGACTAGACTACTTCCTACTGTAAAAGCAGTGAATTGATTATTTTTTATTATTGTTGTTGTTATTATTGTTAATATTATCAATATTGTTATTCAGAAATCAGAAATGCACATTCAAAGAACAGGCTTTTTTAAACAGTATGTTTTTCCCATTGAAATGCAGCCATCTTCAGGCAGTTATATAATAGTGCATAGCAACAGTACAACAAGTATGTACAATATATGGCTGTATTTAAAACTTCTTACTGATCATCATGAATGTTAATACTGCTCAGGACAAGCAAGAGAAAATTTATTTCAGGGGGATCCTTAAGTCAACTGACTATAATTATGCACTTTAAAAGATTTGGGTGTGATCTTTTATGGGAATGATTTTTCTGGAAAAGTTGGGTTCAAGACGTCTCCTTCAAAAAGCCTGGGAGATTTGGAGTCATTGAAATGGAACGAGGTTTATTCTTCTAAGTTATTGTGGAATTGTGAAACTTGCAGTAGATTTTCATTTAAAACAGTCATGTTTTAACATTCATTTAAAAAATACTATTTTCAGATTCAAGCTTGCTGGAAAGAGCTGGCCTGATTTTTTGTAGTTGAGATGTGTTTTACTCAGAGAGCTGGCTGCTGTGTGTCTGTGTATGGGATATCTGGGCTCCCTCTCTGCATTGTGGGTGAATTTTTGGGAAGGTTGCCTTGGCCCTGGAGCAGAGGTGCCTTTTACACACCCCAAGAGAATCTGTCTTGCTGTGCAGTTGTGTACAAAATTGATAGTAGCACCAACATACACACCAAAAAAAATCACCTACCATGCTGCTGAATTTGAAAACACAGGATGCGTCTGCTGTACCAAAGGGGAAATGGTGCTGGTGTGTACAGCTCACAAGGTGGGACCATAAAGCTTTGGCCAAGGTCAGAACCTGCCCACACCTGCCAAGAGTCATCTGTGCATCATACAAATTCTTCTACAACACATAGTCAGAATTTAATCTTCTTTTACAAATGGTCAAAACACTGATATGACAAGTTTCCCTGTATCTTCTTGGAGATGTTCTCTCCATCTTTCTCCCCTATTGATGGGTTCTGCCTTTGGTGGGTGATGTATAATATCCAGAAATAGCATGTGTTACAAACTTGTGCTTTTAATAGGGAATAATTACCCTGCACGGGTGCAAATAGCAGCCTAAGGAAATAGACTGCAATTAAGAATTGAAATACGTAGTTTAAAAATCATAAGTTGTGTTTCTGTATTGTACTAGGTAGATTGTACAATATTCCTTTCTTTTGTGTGTCAGTATGTGTCTGAGCAGATATGTATGCACTCTCAATGTTTTCTTGCACCTGTTTCAGAGAAGTCACTTATTCCTTAATAGAGGGGGAAGAGTCTTCTGGGAATATACACCCTGAGATTAGGATTTATTATAGGCTTTATGTACAGCTGACTTGGTTAAAAGCTGCCTTACTGTTCAGTCACATATCAAATTAAAAATGACAATATAAATAGATGAAGTTAATGACTGTGCTGTGGAATATGGGAATAAAGCATTTGACTCGTTAAAACAAAGGGGAAAACTGAAGATTCACAATATATTAACCCATGTGTGGTCCAAGATGCTGCTACAGAAGCAAGCACTAGTGCTTTGGATGGCAATTGATTTCTCAGCTACGCTACCTGCAGAGCCCTCTTTAATGCATATGCTGAGATGATTAGCTGTAATAAGGAGAGGCAAGGGATTAAAAGTGTAAAAATAACAGCCATTATACTTCTTAGAAGGAATTCTCTGAGGATGTGTGCCCGTGGCTCACTCATGCTTGCTTTACTATGTGATGTATTGAGCTAGTCAGAGCTTTGTTGGAAAAAGGCTTCTAAACGTGGCTGTTAAAATCATGGCAGTTTGGTGGATCATTTTTTCTCTTCATGATTCTTTTTCTTTCTTTTTAAGAATGAGTTGCTAATGACCACCTTGACTTTCTGAGGACAAGATCTTGTAATATTGTATATATTGATAATATTACCTAAGTTTGTCAACTCTTGGGTTTTAGCATCCCTCTTATAGAAATTAAACGTGCAAAGGAAAAAATAAATGAAAATATCCTTTTTCTAACTAATATCAGAATTTAATAATTTTGAATATTTTATTAGTGCTACAGCAGTTTATATATTTAGAGCATAGGTGTTCTTTTCTTGCATCTATGGATTCAAAACTTCAGGTTCAGGACATAATACAAGGTTATGCATCATTTCAAAGGATTAAAGCTACTTGGAAATGCCCTTTAAGATCTACCACAGCTTCTGTTATGCACACTGATGTAAATCTTCAATTAGTGTGCAAAATCAAGAAATACTTTACTGCTGTCATGCAAGGTTTTTGCTTGAGGGGAGTATTGAGGAATTCCTCTGGGTAAAGGTTGCTCTCATGAAGTTGACCTTTGAGAAGAAATAAAGGGTGATAGGGAAGTGAGCAGATAGTCTGATAAATTCCTTCCCTTTTCCCTATTAAAAGAGAAAATGAGCCAAAGAATTATTTCTCTTTGGAAACCAGTGTGTAACTGAGCATAGGAGATGTGTAAGATCTGCTGTTTCTTACTTGGAAGCAGCTCTCATCAAAGACAGAGTAGGACTTTGAATACTGAATGTGGTCTTTTCTGTAGAGGTAGAAACTGGGTAAGACCAGTTGCTAACCAAAGGTACTGGAATTAGGGAGTATACCTTGAGGAAGATGAAATGGACCCTTTCATGACTCATCCCAGAGATGCATTACTATAGTCAGTGAAGATACCAAAACTCCTCCTGTGCTGTCGTTCTTGTAAGTGCTCAGAAGCAAAATAATTGAAATTGTTCCTTGCTGTCTGATTTCTGGTGGCGCACAACTTGGTTGCTTTTGTAGGTAATAAAAGTATATTTAATCTCTGTTAAGTATACTTAATTTAAGTGACAGCTTAATGTGCAACAGAGGAAAATGAAAACATTTCTCAAGTTTAAAAATTAATTGCATCAGGTATAATTAATGTTATGGTAAGAAAAAAGAATTATATTAGTTGCCCATATAGTTTTGGTCTCACAGTGCTTTAAAGGCAATTTCACCTAAATTCAGTAAAACAGGCTGCAATAAGCAGAAAGTTTAGACAGGATTAATGACATTAGCTCTGTCTTTACAATGTTTGTCCTTAGGAAAGGTACCAAATTGATTATTGCCTTGAAGTGCACTGCTCAGAGTTCAGTAACAACTTGAGTAATTAAGAGTATGTAAACATAGACTTCTGTTCAAATAACATGGAGTGAACTTATATTTTCTTATCGCTCCCTTTTCTCTCTAGAAAAATAACTGGGACTAGAATAGAACAATTCAGTTGGAAGGGACTCACACCAAGCCTCTAGGCCAACAGCAGTGTATGCTGGTAGAGATTGCCAGTACCATTTTGTGATGGAGGGTGGAGTCACATGGCAACTAAACACTAATTAAAAACAGGGATGCATGTCAAAGAAAATTCAGTTAAACTGTGTAATTGCAGGCTCAGATAAACAGTAACACTATGGAAGTGTTGTGAGTACTCCCATAAGGTGGTGTTATGCATACAACAGTTTGAAAAAGGCTTCAGTTGTTGTCTAGCCATAGTAATGTAGTGGGTTCAGACAGAGCGAGTGAGAAGGTGATAGCAGAAGGCATCAGTAAATCAGGCTGTGAGAAGGTGCACAGGATGTACACTGGAGGAAAGAGTGGTCAGCAGTGCAGGTGACCGAACTGCTGAGATCCCACAGCTCACACTGGACATGAGCTGGTTCTTCACAGCCCAGAGGGCTCATGGCTGTGCTGCTTCCAGAGGCAGCATGGGCAGTCTCCACTCTCTCCCAGCTCTCCAAGGCTGGCTGTAGCCACAGGACTTTGTAACATGGACTTTATCCTCTGTGGCTCTTGCATTGGTGATGACTCATGATTTAGTTCAAAAAGAGAGGCCTGCCAAGATGACAAATCTAGGCTGCAGATCCTGTGTGCAAATTAATTCTCTCTCTCTCTGCAGTCTTTCCAATTTCCCAGAGCTAATCTAAGGAGGCTGCAGGGCAAAAAGAAGCAAAGAAAAGCACTGTTCATACACCAGAGCTCAGTGTATGGAATGTTTAATCTAGTAAACAAGGTAAAGCTCGTAAAGCACCCTGGAGATGCTCAGAATTTCTGCAGTATTTCCCTAAGTGATTTTTTTATTTATTTAAGATGTCAGTACGACTGCATTTGGAATATAGCCTGCCTATCTCCTACAGAAGCCTTTCTTGATCACATGGAATGAGTCAGGCACACTGTGTATAAAACACTTAGTGGGGCCAGACATGAGGCAGTGTAAGGCAAAGGATTTCTCTGCTTCAGAAAAGAAATGTTTTCTTGCCTAAAGTGAAAATGAAACAGAACCTCCAAAGGCATTTTCTGTTCCTCATGTACCTATCAAAGGGTATAACAGTACTGAATTATTTAGGTAACTTTCCCTATTAGACTGTGTTCTTTTATGAATCATTTCAAATGGCTTGGGCTCTAACCATAAAAGGTCTTTGTATAATCTAAAGACTTTGAGAATTACCCAAAGGAAAGACTTGAAAATTCATAGCCAAAATTTTTGTGAACCTCAAATTGCATTTTTATGAAATAATCTTTTTAGTCTTGATAGATGTGCTGATTTTGGCTAGGGTAGAGAGAACTTTCTTCACAGGGGCGTGTGTGGGGCTGTATTTTGGATTTGTGCTGAGCACAGGTTGATAACATAGAGATGTTTTTGTTATTGCTGAGCAGAGCTTCCACAGAGCCAAACCAAACCCTTTTCTGCTTTTCACACTCCACTCTGGCAGGGAAGTTGGAAGTGCATGGGAGGCTGGGAGGAGACACAGCCAGGACAGGTCACCCAAACTGACCAAAGGAATATTCCAGACCATGTGACATCATGCTCAGAATATAAAGTGGGGGCAGGGAAGAAGAAGGTAAGGGGAGATATTTGGAGTGATGGTGTTTGTTTGTCTTCCCAACTCACCGTTACACATGACGCGTCCTGCTGTACCTGCCTGCCCATGGGAAGCAGTGAATTAATTCCTCACTTTGCTATTCTTGTGTGCACAGCTTTTATTTTCCCTGTTAGACTGTCTTTATCTCAACTCATGAGTTTTCCAGCTTTTTCCTTATCAATTCACTGCCTGATCCTGCTGACTGGGGGAGTGAGCAAGCAGCTGCCTGGGGGTTGGTTGCTAGCTGGGGTGAAACTACAACACATCAAAAAAAAAAAAAAACAACCCTCCCTGCCCCATCTCATTCCACTAAAATGCCAGGTTAGACAACAAAAGGGAGTCTAACTCAACAATTAAATTGGTCCTTTTTTTTATCCTGTGCCCCAAGAGCTTCTTGAAGATTTGTTTCTTATTCCCATTGAAAGTTTAAAACCAGATGACACCTTGTCTCTTACTCTTGTAAAGAGTAGATCTTTATTAATGAAGTTTAATTAATGCAGTGATTCATGTAAGTATGTCAACAAAACCACAACAAATAAAAGGAAGATGTATTACCAGCTTTCACATTGCTAACTGTGAATATTGTCAAAGATTGTGTTAGCAAAGCATTATGCTGATTGGCTCTTACTAAAATAAGTCTCTGATCAGTAGTCTCAGCTGTGTCCAGCAGAAAAACCTTTTCTCACCAATCTTAGCAAGATTAACAGAGGTAGGAAGTAATAAGGGAATATTCTAAACATCATACCTTTAAAAAGTGATATATTGCAACATGCAATTGGAATTGTGTACTTATCAATGTTCTGAAGCTCCTCAAACCTTCTTTAAGAGTGATTCACAAAGTCTGGTAATCTGAAGAATAAAGAAATGTTGATGAGAATCTCAAAGTTGGATGAAATGTTGATGTATTATCTGAACTATCTTGTTGTCTGAGGCATTATTCCTAATACCTGGATATCCTTTAGAGCAGTTTGTATTGCCTCCATTAAAAAAAAAAAAACTCTGATGGTGGTTGCACAGATGGCCTGCTACAGTGTTCTTGTAAAGTTGTAAAGTTTTAATCTTTAATCTAAATCTCATATGGTGCAAGTTAATATTTCCTGTTCTAACTCCTTTGAGTACTTAAAACATTCTTTTTGCAAAACATTTTGCATATTTTGAATTGTCTTCTTTTCTGAGGCTAAAAGACTAATTTTCCCCCCATATTTTCCTAAATTCCATCTAGGTTTTTGACTCACTGCTCTCCACTAGACTTTATCCATGTGATTTGCCTCTTTCCAAAGTGTGGACCTGGATTTTGAAGTGTGGCAGCTGTGGCCTTACAATCCTGACCAGTGAAGGGATTACTTTCTGTATGCCTTGCGTGCCACAATGGCCCTTGCTTTTATCTAAAATAGAATGATATTTCTGATTTATCATTTTTTAATCTACTGTAATCCCCCATGTACTAATACACAGCCAGTTATTCTTCATCCTTCTTTGGCTTCTTGATCCATCCTGTTATTGACCTATCCTAGATCATAGATTAGCTCTATAAAATGTAACATATTCTTAAATTTTTGGGTGGTTTGGGGCATTTTTTCCCCAATCTATTTGAATCATTGTAATGATAAAGTAAGTGAAGAACTGTAACAGATTGTCTTTGAATATCAGGAGTAATTTTATTTAATCTTTCCTGGATCAATTACAGTAAAGTGGATCCTGAATTAGTATATGGAGAAAAGTAGTAGAGAAATGGGTTTGAATCTCCTCCAGTACTGTTTTTGTAATCATAGAGTGAATTTTTTCCAAAAGTTTCCTTTGCTGTAAACAAAGTCAGCAGGAGACTGACTAAAGACAATTGTCAGTAGTGAGATGTGGGAAATGTCATAATTTGTTTTAAGCTGTGTTGATAAATTCTAATTCCATTCAGAAAACTAGGTTATCTCCTTCAGTGAATTGTGCCTATGAATTCTGAATTCAATATAGAATATAATGGTATCTTCTGAATAGTATGTTGGGAAAAAAGGGAACTGCAGATTTTGTGATATATTGAAAATATGCTGATACTTCTTTTTATGAAAGCCATAATTACATGATTTATTTGTTCATCAGAAGCAGTATTTCTAGAAAGTCTGTCTCAGAAGTGTATCTCTTGTTGTACCTGTGACTGATGCAAGTGCATTATAAATGTATTTATCAGCGGAGAGGAACAAATGGTCTCTGTTAAAAGCCAGATACTGTTCTGCATAGCTGTTTGGTTTGGCAGGGTTTGGTGGCTTTTTTTGGGGGGGAGGAGATCGGAAAAATGTTACTGTAGTCTTTAATGCCAAATTCTGTGTTCTTACTGCAAAAAATCTAAATGGGGACAGATGTAAATACAAGCAACTAATCTTAATGAAGAACATGAGGTTAATTTTTAGATGGGTTTTTGCTTTTGTTTAATATATTACAGATTTTGTGATGTTTCACAATACCCAAAGTGTTTTGTGTCCACAAGCTTGGATGGCCTTTTCTTCAAAGATATCATGTTGCCTAAAAAGAAATAGTGACTTTTGCTAAGTCTTTGCCATATTTAACAATTTGTGAAGTCCTTCAGATGGGCAGTTAAGTAGTTCTGGTAGACAGAAGCTGCAGAAAAGGGCAAACGTGTGGCCTGAGTCAAGGCAGCAATTCATTCCTGATCCCAGGCACCCTATGAGAAGGATTCATGTTGGAGAAGTGCATGGAAGACTGGCTCCTACAGGAAGGACCCCACACTGGAGCGGGGAAAGAGTGTGAGTTCTTCTTCTGAGGAAGGAGCAACAGAGAAAAATGTGAGGAGCTGACTGCAGTCTTCCAACCCCACCCCCTGTGCTGCTGCAGGAATATGTGAGTAAAGTTGAGCCCAAGAAGAGGATTTTTTTCATTATCCTACTTTCATTTGATTGGTAATAAATTAAAATATTTTTCCCCAAGTTGAGTCTGTTTTACCCATGAGAGTAATTGGTGAGTGATTTCTCCCTGTCCTTATCTTGACCCATAAAACTTTCCTTTTGTGTCCCCTGCCCAGCTGAGTGCTGTGATAGAATGACTGTAGCCAGCACCTGGCATTCATCCAGGGTCTGCTTGCCACACTGAATTTGTTAATCTGCATTATACATTAACTGCTCCAAAATTAAGAAGAAAATTTGCAGCAGAAAGTGTGTAAAATTTCAGGCCAAAGCTGCATTGGTGTGCTACTCATCACACTAAGGCCTGCTTGGGTCCAGAAATGGTGCAGACATATTCCTGCATGCATGCCTATGTTGGAAGAAAAGCAGGTAAAATCAAGGGTGATGTAATACATAAAGCAGAAGAACATCATTTATCATTAATAAATAAGGGGAAAAGAGATTTTTGCAAGTAATTAGGATTAATGGGGCAAGAAGTATATTTCAAAAAATAACAAAAAAAAGTAGGAGGCAAATCAGTACATCTTCATGCAGGTTGTGCTGCTGGCACTTCACCACTGTGAGCAGTCAACTAAGGCTGTGTGTGTGCAGGGCTTTCTCCTTCAAAAATAGGATAGGAATAGAAATACAGGACAGGAGTATAGCAGCTGTACAGCACTTATAGAAATACACTGGGATTAAGTCCAGAAAGAGTATTTCTTTCGTAGCTGAAGATATGAATTTGATCAGTTTAAATATGAACTAAAATTGTGAGACTTTTGTGAGGTTTAAGCTCCCACTAGTAAATCAGGATTTTACACTGTCTGCTCTCTACAGTTTCATCAAAAGACAAAATTATTTCACTTTCTCAGGAACCAAGTGGAACATATTACTTGTATTTACCTTGAAATAGCTGCTAAGAACACAACAGTGGCTATTGCCCATGCTGTGTCTGTTCCCAGACTTTTTGTAAGCACTCATACATTGTGAGTTCAGAAAAATAATTTTCTAACACCTTATCAGAAATCACGATTTTTTTCTGTCTAATTAATACTCAACATACGTTTCTACCATCTAAAATAATAGTAAATACTTTCAAGAATGAAGAGCTTTATTGCCACCTGGTGGAGTTTTGTGTGTAACACGTATTAATTGCAGACAAGATTGGGAAGATGTTGAAACACCTCAAACTGGCCAACACCATCCTGCAGGAATAGAGTCTAGCTACATCTGGCTTCATTAGAATTTTTAGATTATTACATTTGCTAAGAAAAGTCAACATTATTAAAGAGCTGCAATCTGTCTCTACACTCCTTTTAATGTCAGGTAAAAGCACTGTTAGGCACTAAATTCCAGTTGTTTTGTTGGACTACTGGCATGTATAAAGAAAATCTGAACAAGCTTTTAAATGTGAGCTATAGTAGAAAAATACAATTCTCATATTATATACGAAATATAGTAGAAAAATTGTATTTAAAAGTTTTTGGGAAGATGGTGTAATGGACAAAGATCAGAGGTTCAAATAAGCATTTTAAATTGAACCCTTTCTCTTTATTATTTTATGTAACTGACAATAAATAATGTGAACTTTGCAGATAAAAATTCTGATATTCTCCATTTAATTGTTCCTTGACACAACACAAGGAGGGGATGCCATCCAGAGGGACCTAGGCACGCTTGAGCAGTGGATCCGGAATAAAATCATACATTCAACACTCCCAGTGCAAGGTGCTGCACTGGGGTCAGGACAATCCCTGCCATTAGTCAAGACAGGGAGAGGAATTCATTGAAGGAAGCCTGTCAGAGAAGGGCTTTGGGATTCTGGTGGGCCAAACCTGGACATGCCACAGCAGTGTGCATTTGCAGCCCAGAAGGCCAAGCCTGTCCTGGGCTGCATCAAAAGAGGCACAGCCTCAGGTGATTTCTGCCCTCTACCCTGCCCTTGAGAGACTCCACCTCGACTGTCACATCCAGCTCTGCAGCCCCCAAAACCAGAAGGGTGTGGACCTGCTAGAGCAGGTCCAGAGCAAGCCCCAGAGAAGGCTGGAGCACCTCCAGTGCAGGCAGGCTGAGAGTTGGGGCTGTTCTGCCCAGAGAAGGCTCTGGGTAGACCTTGCACCACCTTCCAGTATCCAAAGGGAGCTTGAAAAAAACATGGAGAGAAACCTTTTATACAGGCCAGTAGTGATAGGACAAGGGGGAGCAGCTTTAAACTGAAGGCAGGTAGATATTGGGCAGAAATTCTTTTCTCAGAGGTTGGCAAGGCACCGGAAGAGTCTGCCCATCCTGCCTGGCCTACAACACTTTCAGGGATGGGGATCTGGGCAACGTGGTCTCGTGGGTGGCATCCCTGCCCATTGCAAGGATGATCTGTAATGTCCCTTCTGACATTAAAGGCATTCTAGGGTTTTAATGGGTGTGCAGAGAATTCACCTTACCTGAACATGGAATGTTAGGAAATGGTTACCGTAGCAAATCTTGCTTTCTGACTAAATCCCCAAAGATACAATATGACAGAATTTGTTCTGATGTGACTAATAGCATATATTTCCTATCAGAAATTGAATTTTCAATGTGACAGTTTAGCACATTTTTGAAACCTTAATTAAATTCTGCATAATCCCTAGTACAGGATTATTTTACATTAAACATGCCTAAAACTGAGATGTAGCAAGGCAGACTTTCAGTCAGCAATTCATACATAATGTTTTGTTGTTGGAGAACAACATGCCCATGTTTGCTGTAGCAGGTGGAATCCTAGGAGAGACACAAAGTGGTTCATTAAAAAAAAAAAAAAAAGAAAAAAAATCCAGGG